>CATKHJ010024145.1:0-12993 GCA_949750685.1 Vernicia montana | reverse complement strand
ATTAATAGATTATCAGAATAAGAATTTATAAAAATCAAATATAGACATATCCTAATACCGTAGAGAAATCTACCAAAATCTGGCAGAATTTCTCCAGAGTAGATCTAATCCCCCTGAAACTCAAACAACAGACTCAACATCAAATTATCGAACATCCTAACTGGACTCTCAATAGCAATTCTCACAATTAATTTCTAATAATAAATATATTATTTCCTTAAGAACTCTTAAATAATTATCCATAATTAATTATCTAGATTCATAATAATTCCCTTATGCCAAAATAAATAATTTTAATATTAAATTAACCATCATGGAGCAATTTCGAATTATTGGGCACACTCACCGGAAAGTCGCCGGAAAATGTCAACGGCGTCGGATAGCGGCGAAATTGGTACCAATAGATTCACATCGAAACGTAGATGCCGGAAATATATACCACTCTCCCTCACTTGCTGGAAAACGCATCAGCAGCCTGTAACTTCACTGGATTTGGCGAAAAATCAAATGTTCACCAAAATTAGCAAATGAAATATCAAATCGAAACTTACGAGAAGGAATTCAACGGTACCAGAATCGTCGAAAATGAAGGTCGGAAAGTCGACGAAACGAAACTCAAAAGATTTCTGGCTGGCGGTAGACGGCGGCTAGGCTAGTGGCGTTGAAGGTTGATCTTCCTCCCTGGTCAGTGCATATCGTCGGACGGTGACCGGAAAGCGGCGTTCCAAGCTCTTTTCCTATCTCTCTCTCTCTCTCTCTCACACACACACACACACACACACTGCCACTGTCACTTTTTTTCATTCCTTTTCCATCCAGCACAAACATATATATATATATATATACCCAATTAAATACTTTATTTTACTAAAATAAAATACCCAATTAATAATAAATTTTTATAATTCAAAATTCAGGGTATTACAGCTATATTTTTCTAGTTTTTCTCGAACTATGGTTTATAAAAAGTAATTAATTTAAAAAAAAATACCGTTTGGTTCAATTTAATACCATAAATTTTTATGAAATTCATTTGTAATTCTTAATTTTTGTGTTTGGTTAGCAAAAAATGTTCATTTCAATTCATAGAATTCAATTACATGGAATTGAACATAACTAACTCAAATCCTATCAAATTTGATAAGATTTCCTAATGAATTTCACAAAACTTTGGTAGGTATGTAGTCCTTTGGATATGATAAGTAGTTTATTTTGTATGTTGGTATATTATAAATGATTTTATAAAACTTTGGTAGAATTATTGTATTTTTATAATTATAATTGATATGGTCAATGATGGAGCTGGGGGCCGAGAGTGGCCATGGCCCCTTAACCTCTAAAATACAAAAAATTTTAGATGTAAAATTATAAAAATTTGATCATATATTATATTTGATCCCCTTATTTTAGGTAAAAAAATTCTTTAAATATATAGAAATTGACTTAATTATATATATTATCTTAATGTAAATTATAGTCTAAAAAATTTAGCCCCTCATAAAAAAAAAATTTAGCTCCGTCACTAGATATGGTTTAGATTTTATGACGTAGTATATGATAGATAATTTTTTCTTACTTTGATTTCATTACTTTTTTATTTTATGAAGGGTATTTTTGGAAAAAAAAAATTAATTATTATTTTAGAATTGTATCAAATATAATATTGTGGAATTCAATTGAATTACATATTTTTAGTTTTTGCTTACAAAACATGATAATTCATTTATAAGCCCCTATTTGAAACAAATAAATTCCATAAAATTTTATGAAATTCATTTTAAATTTCACATTTAAAAAAAAGTTTTGTTTGGAATATTAAAAAACGTGGATTTAAATTTTAAGAATTCAATTCCATGAAATTAAACATAATTAAACTAAATTCCACAAAAATTGATAAAATTTCCAAATGAATTCTATAAAAGTAACCAAACAATAAAGACAAAAATATAATTTTTCTTTGTCTTTTATTCATATTCTTTCCTTTTCTTCTTTTCTCTCTCCTCTCTCTCTCTCTATTTCTCTCTTCCTCCTCTTTTTTTTTTTTTTTCTTTTCTTTGTGCTTCTTATATATCTCTCTCTCTCTCTCTCCTCTCCTCTCTTCTTACTATATTCTTTCTCTCTCTAATATTTTTCTTGCTTTATTTTTTATTTATTTTTCTTTCAATTATTTTTATTGTATTTATAAATTAAATATTAATTATAAATATAAAATATAATTTTTTTAGTTATTTTATTTTTCTAATTATATTTATTATATTAAGAATATTTTAAGAAATAAGAAAAAAACTCAATTATAAATTTATTCTAAATATAAAAATATAAAATTCAATTGAATTTTATATTTTAAATTGTATCTTTCAAAATATAAAAATTTATTTGTAAATGAATTTTAAATTTCCCATTTATAATTCATTCATTTTAAATGAATTGTAAATGAGTTATATATGAAATTAATTTATAAATAAATTCTCAATTCTTTGATATTTCAACCAATCGGAGCCTAAGAATTATTAGAATGCAGTTTTGAAAAAGAGGCTGAAGCACAATACGAAATTGACCCAAGTTTCGGACCGGAACTGGCAGTATCGAGTGCCAAATGAAGAAGCTCTAACAATATTTGGCCGTCTTTGTAAATTTGAAAAAAGAAAAAAAAAAAAAAAAAAAAAAAAAGGTTAACAGGTAAAGTTAGGGTTTCAGTTTTCACTCTATCCCTCTTAAAAAATCAAAATTTGATCAAAAACCCACCTTTACTGCCACTCTCACTTCCCTTTTCTCGCCCAATTCTCTCTTCCTTTTCACGTAATCTCTCCTCACTTTTACGAAATTCCCGCAAATTCCAATTCCAATTTCAATTCCAATTCCAGGTACTCTCTCTCTCTCTGCTCTCGCGCCAGTTTCATGTGTGCATGTGTTGAGGATCACTGCTTCTATGCTACTCTAGAAATGATTTTGAGTTTTTGTTAAATGGGTTTTAATTAGATAGGTAAACCTTTAAATGGGTTTCAAGTAGTTAAGCTTCATTTGTTTAAATTGCAATTTATAGGCTATTACTGCTTCTCTCTCTGTCTCTGTCTCTGCTACTCTAGAAATGATTTTGAGTTTTTGTTAAATGGGTTTTCATTAGATAGGTAAACCTTTAAATGGGTCTCAAGTAGTTTAGCTTCATTTGTTTAAATTGCAATTGATAGGCTTTTGTTAGTTTTAGTTATTCTTCTTCTTCTTTTGTGTTTATTGTTGTATGATTTTTAGTGCTGCACACATTTTCTGCTTTGATAGTTTCCTTTGCTTGCTTTTGTTTGAACTTTCAATACTTGCAATTTATTAGTTTGTAAGTGTATTTAGATGTTCTATTTATTTCATTGTTCATTTTCGTTCTAGATTTCTTGGTGACTATGTTTCTCTCTCTCTGTCTCTCTCTCTTCTTGCTTTTGAATGTTTAGTTGTGATGAATCAGCTGTTTTATTGTTGAAACTGTTTGCAGATTGCGTTAACTTTCACCTCAATAGAGAATTAACATGCAAGCTGTGGTACATAATTGTCCCTAAAATTTAGTTTGAGTGGTGGGTTGTTATGGATGTTCATGTGATTGAGGAAGAGGAGGGGATGGGTCATTGTGTTGTGGCCTATGAAGGAGATGCTGAACCCAATGAGGGTGGAGAAGCAAATAATGCAGAGCATTCCTCGGCACATGATGAGGATGGAATGCCTGAGCCACACGTGGATATGGAGTTTCATTCTGAGGATGCTGCTAAAACTTTCTACGATGAGTATGCAAGACGTCTGGGTTTTAGCTCCAAAGTTGTTCATTTTAACCGTACTAAAACTGATGGGACAATCAATGTTCGGGAATTTGCATGTGGCAGAGAGGGTTTAAAAAGGAGGTCTACTGATAGTTGTGATGCAATGCTTAGGATAGAACTTAAGGGTCAAAATAAATGGGTTGTTACAAAATTCATAAAGGAGCATAGTCATTCTTTGGTGAGTCCTAGCAAAGTGCATTACCTTAGACCCCGCAGGCATTTTGCTGGTGCTACAAAAGGCATCACTGAAACATACCCAGGAGTGGGAATTGTACCTAGTGGTGTAATGTATGTTTCCATGGATGGAAACCGTGTGCCTGCAGAAGCTAATCGTGGTCTTAGGAATTCTCCTTCCACAGAACCAAATCGTGTAACTAAAAATGCTACTGCATTAAATTATGCTATCAGACCCAATGCTCGAAAAAGGACGCTAGGAAGGGATGCACAAAATCTGTTAGAATATTTCAAGAAAATGCAGGCTGAAAATCCTGGTTTCTTTTACGCAATACAACTTGATGAAGATAATCGCATGGCCAATGTTTTTTGGGCTGACGCAAGGTCGAGGACAGCTTACAGCCATTTTGGGGATGCAGTTACACTGGACACAAGTTACAGGGTAAATCAGTATAGAGTGCCATTTGCTCCATTTACCGGGGTAAACCATCATGGTCAAACAATTCTATTTGGCTGTGCAATACTCCTAGATGATTCTGAGGCTTCTTTTGTTTGGCTGTTCAAGACATTTCTTACAGCAATGAATGATCAGCAGCCTGCCTCTATTATCACTGATCAAGACAGGGTCATACAGTTAGCAGTTTCTCATGTGTTTCCTGAGTCCCGGCACTGTATTAGCAAATGGCATGTCTTAAGAGAAGGCCAGGAAAAATTGGCTCATGTTTGTCTTGCACATCCTAATTTTCAGGTGGAATTGTACAATTGTATCAACCTAACTGAGACCATCGAGGAGTTTGAGTCATCTTGGAGTTCTATCCTTGATAAATATGATCTAATGGCACATGATTGGCTTCAATCATTATATGATGCTCGTGCTCAATGGGTCCCGGCATACTTTCGGGATTCCTTTTTTGCTGTTATATCTCCAAATCAAGGGTTTGATGGTTCTTTTTTTGATGGCTATGTGAACCAACAGACCACATTACCGTTGTTCTTCAGACAGTATGAAAGAGCTCTAGAAAATTGGTTTGAAAGGGAGTTAGATGCAGATTTTGATACAATTTGTACCACACCAGTCCTAAGGACACCATCTCCAATGGAAAAACAAGCAGCAAATACTTACACAAGGAAAATATTTGCAAAATTTCAAGAAGAACTCGTTGAAACTTTTGTCTATACTGCTAATAAAATTGAGGGTGATGGGGCTATCAGCACGTTCAGGGTTGCAAAATTTGAGGATGACCACAAAGCATATATTGTTACATTAAACTATCCAGAAATGAAAGCAAACTGTAGCTGCCAAATGTTTGAGTATTCAGGCATTCTATGTAGGCATGTTTTGACAGTCTTCACAGTGACAAATGTGCTTACGTTGCCATCTCATTATATCTTAAAAAGATGGACGAGAAATGCCAAAACTGGTGCAGGAGTAGATGAACGTGGTGGTGAATTACATGGCCAAGAGTCTCTCACATTGCGGTACAACAATCTGTGTCGGGAAGCCATAAAATATGCAGAGGAAGGGGCAATAGCTGTGGACACTTACAATGTTGCCATGGGTGCTCTTAGAGAAGGTGGGAAGAGGGTTGCTGCTGCGAAGAAAAATGTTGCCAAAGTTCCACCTCCCAGCTCACAGGTTGGCGGGATTGGTTATGAGGACAAGAAAACCTCTACATCTGCACAAGATGCTACCCCACTGTTGTGGCCAAGGCAAGATGAAGTTACTCGGCGATTTAATCTGAATGATGCTGGTGCTCCAGCTCAATCTGTTGCTGATTTAAATCTTCCCCGCATGGCTCCCGTGTCCCTTCAACGGGATGATGGCCCTCCAGGAAACATGGTATGTAAAGGAAACGTTTGCATGAAGTTGTTGCGGGTATCTTTATAAACATTATATGTATCTAAAATCAGGGCAAGTGATTGACCTGGAACATTTAGGGATTAAGTCGATTTCTTTGAACTTGTTATGCTATTTGGATCTAAAATTAGGGAAAGTAATTGACTTGGCACATTTATATGGTCCTTTTGCACAGGCAGTTCTTCCCTGTCTCAAATCAATGACTTGGGTGATGGAGAATAAGAATTCAACACCAGGGAATAGAGTTGCTGTTATTAACTTGAAGGTATTTATTACTGAGTTAAATTGTTGAAACTTGAAATCTCAAAAACAACTAATTACTGTTGTGCTAAGTGGTTTGTTTGACATTTGGCAACCAAAATGGCATTGTCTACATGTGACCTTTTCAAACGTGTTATTGTTTGTTTGGATAATTTAATTATGGAACTTTTGTAGTATATGCTAGCAGTGCAGTCAATAAAAAGAAACTAGAAGTTATTTTGATTTAATTATTAATTTTAATAGCCTAGATTTTCTTATAAGGTCCTCCTCCCCTCCTATTTAGGCTACATTAGGTACAAGGGTAAAGAGGTTGAATTCATTCCATCCTCTTTGGCCTTTGTTTGGCGTAAGGGTAAAACATTTAAACCCTTAAAAAGGGTCTAAATATGTTACTGTTCCCTTTGGAGCTGAAGGGCAAGAAAGAAAAAAATGAAATTTGTTCTTCCTCCATGTATCACCACCATCACCCGTCACACCTCCAAAACAAGTGTTAATTCATCTCCATCCGTATCACCAGCAATTTAAAATATTATTTTTCCTAACACAAAATAAACTCTAATACCATGCATAAATTAAAACCAAACACATTTAAAATAAGCAACTGCTACACTCTTAATCTTTACTCCTATAATTTTTCACCCTCAATGCTTCTTTCTTTCCTTATATATTCCTTTTTTCTTATGCTTTTTTCTTTCAAAAGCTGTCTGCTGCATTAATCTGATTGCTGTTGACAGCTCCCACCAGCCACCAAATTCTCTTCTCGACCAGCTGCAGTGCAATCTTCTATCGGTGCCCCCTTCTTTAATCCTGCCTCTAAGACTTGTTAATTGCTTTAAAATTTGCACATTATAAAATCATTGATAGGAAGATTGCTGAAACTGTCCTAATATTTTAGGTGGACACATTGTGTTATTCTCTCATTGTATATTTGATACCTGATTTGAGGGGCTTGCTCATATATATTTCATCTATAACTGCTGCAGTTGCAAGATTACAGCAAGACTCCTTCAACAGAATTGGAGGTTAAGTTTCAGCTGTCAAGAATTACCCTGGAGCCCATGTTGAGGTCTATGGCATATATTAGTGAACAGCTTTCCACTCCAGCTAACAGGGTTGCTGTCATTAATTTAAAGGTTTGTAACTCCAAATTTTAACTTATGTTTCATGAAAGTAAATCTGTTAGTGGGTTATGCAACTATGAGATTCAATAGTGATATTTGAAGCTCTTGTAGCAAGAATAGTGTGGTTAAGGCTTCCATTTTAATAAATTTAACAGCTAGATCTGTTCATGCTCAGAGTTTTCTGCTCTTGAAATCTGTGGGGGCTACATCTGGCAATTTTGTGAGGCTGCATTAAGTTTGAACCAGTCTCATATCTTCTAGCCTAGGCTAGCTGAGGATATAGTGTACTCTGAATTTAATAAATTTCCTCCTCTCCATTTCTTAAATACTAAAACAAAATTATTCTATTAGTTAAAAATTGAATACCTAGCTAACTAGGAATTTCATGCTTTACAGTAATAAGGTTTCTCTTGCCTGAAATATGGATTTAAAAATTTCTGAACTGCTTCATGCTCAATTGAAGCAACTAATGTAATATTTTTGCCCTCATATTGTGAGCTATTCAAAACTCCTAACATCTGTATCTGTGTGAATTGCAAAGAGTGACTCTTATTTTACGCATTTTGTTTTGGTGTCTTGTTTCAAATATGAAATTTTGAAAAGCATTTGATTCAGTCATTATCTCGATTTTCTCTCTGCTTTATTGATGTTAAGAAAACACTTTCTTAACTTAGGTGGTATTTGGTAAATCTGAAAATTAATTGCTGAAAATTTTAGTGTTGACTAAAATAAGTAATATGATTTTAAAATGGAAAAATATTTAAAAATCTAATCACTTATTATATTCACTATAAATTTTAAGTTGAAAATTTTGACTTATCATTTTAAGTGGTTTTTGAGTTAATTGAGACTTTTAAGACATGCGTTACTAAACAATTTAAAATGGTCTTTATATGTTCTGTGTTTTACAGAATTAGCAAATTATAAAATTTGTAAGTTGTACAATAAATTAGCATCTATGGATTGGAATTTGATATTGATGCTATATCTATAATTACCTTAGTATGGAAGGTCTATATTGGAGCAATGTTTGATCTGTTGATAGGAACCCATGTTCTAATAGTAGCATTGACATTGCATTATTTCATTTTGTTTTATTTTTTCGCTATTTGTTTATAATTTTATGTTTACTTTTTAGGTTGTTAAGTGATAAAGTGAGTGAAAATATAGAATTTATATAGTCGATCCCAATTAATTTTGGGATTAAGGCTGAGTTGAGTATTTTAGGTTGTTAAGTGACGAGATGTCTTGCCCCATCAAGTTGAGGTTAGGATTAGTTAAGTTAGTGATAAAGTGTGGGATTTAGCGGTATTGGTACATTATGAAAAATGAATGCAAGAGTAACATAGAAATCAGAGTATGGGATAATAAGGGCCAGAGAGGGATGGTAGAGCTGTGTTGCTTGGACTCGGGTACAAGTATCCGATACGGGTACATATCCAGGAGTCGTACCTTTCATTCTCTAAAATTTAGGATATGTGGATACGTCTAAAAAGGATCCAAAATTAGGATGCGGGTACAGGGACACGTCTATACATATACAAATTAGGCTTTATATTATTTAAGTAATTAATAAATTAGGCTTTATACTGAAATGATTTTATGTTAATTATAATCAGATTTATTAATAACATTAATTATGTTTACAATTGATAAAAAAAATTATTAAATTTGCCATTCAAAAAAAAAATTATTAAATTTGAATAGGCTGTGTAGAAGAAAAAATTTAATTAAGAAAGTATGGAGTGGTCCATTAATGCAAAAGATAAGCCCAATAAAAAGATAAAGCCCAGTTCAAAAACCCAAAAAAAAGCTAATATGCCCACCCAAACAAAATAATAAAACCCTAATCCCTTCAAATCACAACCCCATTTTCATCTTCTTCACCATCCTTATCTTCCTCAACTTACGTGGCACCCATATTGTCTTCTTCACTTTCCTTATCTTCTTCGCCCATAAACCCTCTTCTCTCCCTTTCTTCATTCTTCTTCTTCTCCTCTTCCTTCTTCTTCAATCTCTTCCAAAATCATCACAACGATTCGAGCCCACCTCTCCATATCATCCACACTTCCATTCAAGACGAACTCATCCTCTAGAAATTTGCTCGATATAAAGTTGTCGTATCCACTTTTCAATTGAAGGATTGGGGAAAGATCCCATACCCATACCCGTGTCGTATTGTATCGACATGGGTACCTCTTCTTTTCTGAAGTGTTTGAGCATCATAGTGGTAGAGATCAGGGAATGAGTGAAATTGGAATTATGGTAAAGAACTCTTTGGTAAATTATATGACATTAAGGTCAGTGAAATTTGGATTGTCAACTAGTGTAGTAATGGTTGCTTCTAAGGCATAAAGAGGAGTAACACTTTCCATTCTAAGACAAGGATATTGACCCAACCTCGAAGCCCCCTCGCCTTTCTCTTGACCTTTCTTCTCTCTGTTGATGTTATATACATTCTAGTAATTTCATATTGAGTTGATAGCTCTCACTTTAATGTTAGCGTATTATATTATGTGCATGCTCTTGCACATAGGCACATGTTGGTGCAAGTGTGTTTTTCTTGTTCTTTGTGTTGTCTTGGCTTAAGCTCCTGGTTTATGATATTATTTATTTTGCCCATTATTGTCAAAACTGGACCGGACGGTCGGACCGAGTTAATTGGGAACCACTTTCCGGTCTGGTCTAGTTATATCACCCATATATATTAAGAACTGGCTTGAACCCGCATTAACTGGCTGGTTAACCGGTGAACCAGTCGGGCATTAACTAGTCGGTTAACCCGTGAACCAGTTGACCTGGAGCCGGTTCAAGGGGTAAGCCAACCCTCAATTTTAAAAAAAATTATTAAATTGCTTGCAAGTGGTTTTGAACTCGCGACCTCCTTGAAGAATACTACAATCCCAACCATTTAAACCATACGTGAGTTATTATTAAGTTTCTCCAAAAAATAATATTATAACATCATAATGAAAAATTAATATTAATAACACTTTCTAAAGTAAATTAAACAGTAAAATTTAAATATATTGTAAAATAAATTTAAGTTTCTAAAATAAATTAACAATGGAATTAAAGTATACTGTAAATAAATTTAAGTTTTTTATCACTAAAAAATAAATTTCTCACATTTAATAAATTTGTTAATTAATATTTACTTAATTAATTTATTTTGTTTAGATATATTTTTATTTATCATGATTTTTAATTTATTTTATTTAGATGGGACAAGGTGCAAATATACCTCTAATGTTTGGCTAAAAGTGCAGATCAACACTTAATGTTTTTCGAGATACGAATATACTCCTAACATTACAAAAATGGGCCAACGCGCCCCTTCTCTCTGTTACATCCATTCTCTCTCTCTCTCTCTCTCTCTCCACACTTTTCCTTTTTTTTTTTTAAATTTTTTCTCTTTTTGTCCTTCCTTTATCTTTGCTTTTTTATTTTTTTTTTTAACTTGTATTTTACATTTACCTACAAAATATTTATGTGTGCGTATATATATATAATTTAACTTTTTTTATTTATTTTTTATTTATAAGTTTATATAATGATAGTTGTAATTATTAATAAAATTTAATTATATTATTAGAATATATGATAAAAATTTAAAAATAATTAATTGTGATATTGAATAAGTACATTCTAAATTTTTTTTAAAAAACATAATAACATGAAAATAAATTAATGAGATAACTAGTTTTTATCAAAAGTTGTTTAAAATTTTTTTTTATCATTTTTCAAATAATTTTTTAAAAAAATAAAACTAGTTATCTTATTAATTTATTTTCACGTTATTATGTTTTTTTAAAAAAATTTTAGAATGTACTTATTCAATATCACAATTAATTATTTTTAAATTTTTATCGTATATTCTAATAATATAATTAAATTTTATTAATAATTATAACTATCATTATATAAACTTATAAATGAAAAATAAATGAAAAAAGTCAAATTATATGTATACACACACACAAATATTTTGTAGGTAAATATAAAATACAAGTTTAAAAAAAAAGAAGCAAAGATAAATGAATGACAAAAAAGAGAAAAAATTTAAAAAAAAAAAAAAGGAAAAGTGTGGAGAGAGAGAGAGAGATAATGGAAGTAACAGAGATAAGGGGCGCATTGTCCCATTTTTGTAATGTTAGGGGTATATCCGTACTTCGAAAAATATTAAGTGTTGATCTGCACTTTTAGCCAAATATTAAGATTATATTTCCACCTTGTCCCTTTGAAATTTGATGAAGAACATGGAGAGAAGGAAAGACGAGGAGGAGAAATTGATGAATTTGAAAAGCAAGGGGCTAAATCATCAAAAAAAAAAAAATTTAAGAAATGTAATTGCAAATTACTTAACAGATTAGTATCAAGTTTATTTTTTAGAAATAAAAAATTATTTTATTTTTTCTCAATATTTATAATTATTAGGTTCATTAAATATAATTTTTATATTAATCACAATGAACATATATATTCATTATTCATACTTGAGATTCATGACTTTTAAAGGTTTATAATTTTTGTGAAAAAAGGAAAAATTAAGATTTAAACTTTCATGAATGTAGGAGTCTGTTGAGAATTTTTTTTTTTTTTTTTTTTTTTTTTTTTTTTTGTATTGAAGAAGATGGCTGCTACTATTGTCGAGTTTGGAGAAGTTATAGATGATATTGGAAGGCATCATCTTGGAAGTGTTATCTTGAAAAAGACATTCACTTCTGTGTCGGAACTGTTCAATAACGTGTCAAGCACTCAAGTAGATGAAGAAGCTGTTGCTGGGGATTATAGCAATAAGTCAAGCAGTTTTGATCCAAGTATGTCAATATGATGACTACTTTAATGATCTTGTTTTTCTTGAGGCAATTTGTGAACCCTCAATTTTGCACTTCTAAGATGCTGCCGCAGCTTGACACCTGATAAATTTCGTGCGCTACGCAGAGCCGGTACGGCGGTCCCGCTAGCCGGTTAGCGGGCAGGGGTCAAGGGGGCAGCGCCCCCTCAAAAAAATATATTTCATGTATAATATTATAAGGAGACTGACAATTTTCTGACCCCGATCAGACTTTCTGTACCAGACAGTACCTTTCCAAAACTGACCTAATTTTCCTCTAAAACTGACTGCCAAAATGTCCGATAATTAATTTTGGATCCAACACCACTGACCGGTAATTTTTCAGACTTTAAAATACCCCAGAAACTGACCCGAAACCTTCGAAAATTGATCCAAAAAGCCCCAAAAATCGAACCAGAGCCCGGAACCTGAGGCACATGTGGCCGTCCGCGAGGTGTGGCCGCGTGTCCGCCAAGCCTCTGCGCGGCTTCGTGTGGCAACATGTGGCCGCCGCGTGTCATCCACGCGGCGTCCGCGCAGACGCCACGCGGACGCCGCAGCTACCCTCTGCGGGTCCACCATTGATGTGCCTGACGTGAGTTAGTGGCAGACGCGTCAGTACGGTTGACGTGTCAGCCCGTACTGACACGTCTGCAGGAGGCTCCTGTGGATCTGCCGGCGCGTCTACTGACACGTCTGCAGGAGGCTCCTGTGGATCCGCCGGTGCGTCCGCTAGGAGCTCCGGCGGATGCCGCTGGATCGTCGTGCGGACGTGCGTGTTCTGCACGTGCGTCCGCCACCTGTTTTTGCGGCTCTGTCCTTTTTTGTGCAATTTTAAAATTGCCCCTCCTTTTTTCTGCTTTTCAAGTCCTTTTTGGTCTTTTTTCCACCCCCATTTTCTCTATAAATACCTCACTCTCCTCACCATTTCCACACACCATT
>CATKHJ010024134.1:0-10361 GCA_949750685.1 Vernicia montana | reverse complement strand
AAAAGAAATAATAAAATAAAAGCACAAAAATGAAGAAGGAAAGAAACAGTTGGAGAGAGAGCATATTTGAAGAAGTTTCTAGGTGGATAAGGTGGTAAAATAATAATAATAATAATAATAATAATAATAATAATAATAAATAAGGAAAATTAAGCAAATATTAAAACAAAACATTTTCCTTCCTCTTTTCCCTCACCATTACCCGTAGCTGTCACCAAAGAAAAATGAAGACCTATACACACTTCTTTCATTTTCATGGTTCGATCATTTTTGTTCAAAAGAAAGGGAGACCACTTTGCAAGGTAATTATCATTTATTCTCTTTGTATTTATTTAAGTTTGGTGTTAAACTCTTGTTTGGTGGTTAGTGAGAATTTTCCCTCTTTTCTTGTCTTATTAAACTTTCAGCCTAGTGGAAAAAAGTGGGGAGTATGTGTATGTGTTGTTTGATTAAAAAATTTTAATTAATTAGATTTAAGTTAGGCTGAAAATAATGATTTGTTCATCAACAACTTATAAGAATGTTGAATAAAATTTGGGTTTTTACATATAAGGGTATTCGGTTATATTGAGGGAATTGGATAAGGAGAGCTTTTGCTTAATTAAATAAGAAGGTAATAGACTTAGTTAAGCTTGAATTTGATGGTAAATTAACTAAAAGTTAGACTTAACTGACAAATTAGAATTTTCAAGTGAACATATTCGGTCAATCTTGGGTTAGTTGGAAATATTATATTAATTTGGTTTATATTTGTGAGTGAATTAAGTATATGTCTAATTAATAATATATATATATATATATATATATATATATATATATATATATATATATATATATATATATATATATATATATATATATATATATAAAAGGAAGTTAAGAAGTGAAAGCTTAATTAAAATACCTTTGGCCATCCGACCATGTTGGGATTTCCTAATCCTAACACTGTAATTTGACAAAAGATGATGGTTAGATTTGTAATCTTATACATGTGCTAAGATTGGGTTCAAATTGAGGAAAAGCTTGAAATTTTTTTTGGCTAGGATTTTATTAAATTCGGCTACCAAGTAAGACTAAGATTTAAACTTTTGATTTGACTTAGACTAATAGATAAATTTGTATATCCATATGCACATATAATAATTTTAAATGTTTGAATTAGACATCATTTTCTTGAAACTGACCGGTTTTTCCCTAAAATTGACTGCCAAACTGTTCGATAACTAATTTTAAGTCCACCAATGCTAGCTTGTAATTTTTCAGATTCTAGAAAGCCTCAAAAACCTAAAAAAGCCTAGAAGTTCGAGTTTGCGTCAGGGCTGTTGGAGGACCCAGTGGATCCACCGGCATGCTTGCCTCAGCCCCCGGCTGGTTAGCGGGCAATTAGTGGGCAAAGGTCAAGGGGTCAACGCCCCCGAAAGTTAAACAATTTAATTTTTTGACACTGACCGACATCACTCTGAACTTGACCAGACATTCTAAACCAGACAATATTTTCTCAAAACTGATCAGCTTTTTCCCAAAACTGACTGTCAAATTATCCGATAACTAATTTTGAGTCCACCGATGCTACTGGTAATTTTTCAAAATCCAGAAAGCCTCGAAAATTAACTCGAAAACCTGAAAAGCTAAGAAGTTCGAGCCTGCGTCAGGGCTGTCGGAGGACCCAATGGATCCGCCGGCCTGCTTGGCTCAACCACCGGCTGGCTGGCGGTAGCTGCCTAGAGGCCCAGCGGATCCGCCAGCCCCTCTGGTGAATGTCCTCTCTTATGCCTTGAAAATTCCATTTTTGCCCCTTTTCTAGCCCCTTTTTTTTTTTTTTTTTTTGTCTACCCCTCAAGCTTGTGTAGATAGGCTATCCATTTGCTTATTTCTCTCACTCTCTAATTAGTCTCTCATACTCTTTTTCAATAGCCCTTAAATTAATTAATTTCTCTTTGATTTTAATTAATTTTAGGTTAATTAATTATTTTAATTAGTTAATTAATTAATCATTTTAATTAATTAATTAATCTTTTTTAGTTAAGTAATCACTTTGAATTAATTAATTAATTCACATAGTTAATTAGGTAATTAAATACTCTCCTTGAGTAATTAATCAATTAATTTAATTCTCCTTGGGTTAATCTCACTTAATCCACTTTCCTTGAGTAGGATTTCCGAATTCTGAGACCGATAAGACAAAACTTCGGTCTGAAAAACACTCCGCTCCACTCAAAATCTCCCAAAAGAAGGTATAACATCTTCTCTCACCAACCCTCAAAATCACCCCCCAAATCAAATCAAACCAAATCAATCAGATCAATCCCTAAAGCCCTCCACCTCGCAGTGGAATGAACTACGTGGATTTTGATCCCCATCCATTGGATACGTAGGTATGCTTGAAATTTAACTCTAAGCCTCAAATCCAAATCTCCAATCAATCCATTTCCCTTCTATTTTATAAATATTTGTATTTAATTTCGTTGTAATTAAGTTAATTATTTTAGAGTAAATGAGCGACTTTGTGATTTCCCTAGTACCCATAAGGGTTAGAGGAAATACTCTCTTTTACTTGTGGATATTTAATTATTTGCTCTTTATTCTTTATGCATTCATAATTATGCCATGTTCATGCATCTTAACCGTTATTTACACTCGTCATTCATAAAATCAATTTTAAGTCAAATCAAACTTAGGAGCCAAATTTAGATTATTTAAAACCAAAAACCTAGTCCCCGAGCTCAACCTGGTTCGAAGACTAGTGATCTTATCCTTGGGTAAATCAATTAAAAAATAATGAATAGGAGTTTATTTTGGGTTTTCCTTAATTTTCCCATTTAAAATAAATTAGGGTGGTGACTCCCAAATCCTTTTCCAAAAAATACATCAATTTGCCAAACAAAGCGATAGCCACTTTCAATTGTGAGATCGGACTCGAAAGAGCATTCTGATTCCCCTAGCGGACCGGATCGGTGCTCAAACGAGACCTCACAGTTGGCGACTTCATTGGGGACTGGTTGCTACCTTTTTAATAAAAGGGAAGCAAATAAGAGGATTACTACTTGGTTGGGATTTTCTCCAAAATAATCTCCATTTGACGCTTAAGTTTAATTTGACTTTCATACATCACTTTGCACAATAAAGGCTTATTGCCTAACCTTAGTCACTTAGAAAAACTTTTTGGATGGCGAGTAGCATTAACTCGACAAATCTCTTTGAGTATGTTGGGAGATAGCGAAAGCAATCCACCCCACGATGAATCCTTGATCATTTCGGTGGTGTAACGAGAAATCTGTACCGTTAGACCCATGCGAGGCTCTTTAACTCACATGTGGTTAGGTATATCAATTCTCTAATGGGATGGGGACCCTTAAACCGAACCACCCTTCACCCTTATGCATGTAATTTCCCTAACCTTTGACCCTAGGTTCCATGTACCATGATAATAAAGACCTTGTGCATATACCCATGAAACCTTTTTTGGCATACATCACGACATGACCATACATATAAACCTTGAGTCTAGGTTATGCCTTGAACCAAGTTGAAAATCAACCTTCATTCAAACCTTCGAACAATTTTGACCCATTTGGCCTGCCTACCTTAAGCCTAAGACATTGGGCCTAGCATCACTTTGAGTCCAAAACCTTTGGCACCTCATCTCTCTTAAACCCAATGCATTTGGCACCTCACCTCTTTTAAGCCTAAGATATTTGACCCACCACCACCTTAGGCCCAAAACCTTTTACCCTAAGACCCTGAAGCCTAAACACTATTACCCTTACCCAAACACTCCAAAATACCAAACCTTCATTTCTAAACTTCAAGTCTAAATTACCCTAACCCAAAACTCAATCTTTAAGCCCAAAACCTTTTAGCCTTTGGCTCAATGAACACCTTTTATCCAAACACCTTAAGCCCAAAATATTTGGCCTATCATTACCTTAAGCCCAAAACTTTTGGAACCTCATCTCTCTTAAGCCTAAGGCATTTGGTACCTCACCTATCTTAAGTCCAAGATATTTGGCCCACCACCATCTTAGGCCTAAAACCTTTTGGCCTAAGACCCTAAAACTCAAACACCAGTACCCAATGTGCTCGTCGACCTTAGAGACATTATCAACTTTCTCAGCTCTAAAAGTTTAGCAGAAACACACCTTACCAAATTCATCTGACCTAATCAATGACTAGAACTTTGAGAAGAACATTAGCCTAACAGACATGCCCTTGTTTGAATCCTACAATCAAGTTGAATTCAATCAATCCTGAGTCTGAGTTAGAGTCTGTCGAGTCTTGTACTTCTTTCTCTTCTTTTGAATCCCTAGTTGTTCAAAGTCAGAGTCAGAGTTTGTCACATGTTTCTCTCCTTTTGGGTCTGTAATCAACTAAAGTTAGAATCTGCTAAGTCTTGCTTTCCTTTTGAGTCTATAATTGACTTTCCTAATTTTTGGTAGTACTCATAATGAAAAGTTTGAATTTTTTTTCTTTTAAGTCCAACTTGAATGATCTACAAAAAAAAAAAAACCCAGAAAAAATATGAAAAGGCAAAGAATCAATACATATTGGCAACAAAAGACATGCATTACACCATAACATCATGCCAAGTTCGATTTTGGTCAAAGATTGAAGACTGAATAATTCTCAAAATTCAGCTGCCAAGTTATTGGATAGGTGTTCCCAAATCACATCTAGGCAGTCCTTCCTTAAGCTTCACCGAATGCAATCTTAAGTTGAGCCCTGCCAACTGTTTATTTGGGGCAGTCAAGTCTAAAATCCTTAATCGGGCGCGAGTACATCTTAATAGCTGTAAGACTACTTCACAAAGTGGATCAAAGCGGAACCATATCAAGTCTTGAACTCTAAAAAAGAAATAATTAGTTTGCCAAAATGGGGAAAGATCCAATGAATCAGCTGCAAAGTAGGCTAACAAGAGTGTCATGCCCGTTTTTCATAAATATCAAATTTTCATCCATACTCCAATATGGATAATCCTGCTAAATGAGTTAGAAATCCAATCGACTGTAATAAGAACTACGTGGACCTAATAAGTAGGCAGCCCAATCTAGGTCTGGTTCAAATCATAGTAAAAATATTTTTTGTCCTGTAAGGCATCATCACCCTAGTGTTCTCCATGCCAAAAGTATTACATCAATTGCATCCCCACTTGGTTCCTTGGCAAAAAAAAAGAGATGCGTCATTCAAATTGGATTCTATCAGGAATCATCCATCATATTCAAAATGAAGAAAATGGGTAATGTGTCCTATCTCATTTAAGTGTGTAAAAAGTTTGAGTTTGTCAAGACGGCCTAAATAACTCATCCTCCTTTGTCGATTAAATATTTTCTTTCTAGAGTAGTCAAACAACTCTACCCTCCTCAAAATCGCCTTCCTTTGTGCCCTTCTTTTTTCTTCCCTTAATCATAAAAAGGTGAAGAAAGTTTTCAAGTCAAATATTGGGTCGTCACAAATAAAAGTTGCCCATACCTATCATTGGGGGCATTTTTCTTTTTGAGTTCATTTACATCCTTTCGAGTCATATTTGATCAGTTAATCATCCCTTATTAGGGGCATGATCTCTAAGTTGTGTCTTCCTATCAAAGTGCTCAAGTCACCAAAAGACCCCAACCAGATGGCTCTTTCTCATTCTTAAAAGTCCATCTCGACCTCTATCCAATCCAACTGAACCCAAAAAGCATCATCCCCAAGAGTCTTCCTAGCCCAAATAATGCATTCTTTCATTTTCATGAATCATTGTAACAAAACCACAAAGCTGAAGCTCCATGGTAGAATTAGAATCAACTAGACTCTCGCAAAATCTGCATCACCCAAGCCAATATAGCCTACCTCCCATTTCCAAAGCCTTAGCTCCTTGATGAAACCAAGCCACTCGAAGGATCCCATTGTAGACCAAAATCAAAGCATATCCCTCTCACTGCTCAAAGAGAGTCCAATCTCTAAAATCCAAGACCTAGATCGCCTAACAGATAGGTCAATCCCCTTAAATTAGAATCAACCAAATCTCTTCACCAAGAGTCCTCTACTTGATCCACCAAGTCAAAAGGGTCCACTCGATTGATTAAATCTTATCTCTCGAGCCAACTCACCATAGGTCGAGGCTCTCCTTACACCAACCTCTTTTCAAAAATCTCTCAAGTCGACTCGCCATAGGTCGAAGATCTCCTCTTTTCAAAAACCTCTCTAGTCAACTCGCTATAGATTAAGGCTCTCCTCTTTTCAAAAATCTCTCTAGCCGACTTGCCATAGGTCGATGCTTTCTTCTTTTCAAAAACTTCTTGAGCTGACTCGCCATAGGTCGAGGCTCTCCTCTTTTCAAAAACTTCTTGAGCAAACTCACTATAGGTCGAGGCTCTCCTCTTACCAAAATCTTTTTAGAGCCGACTCACCATAGGTCGAGGCTCTCCTCATACTAAAATATTTTTAAAACTTCTCGAGCCAACTTGCTATAGGTCGAGGCTATCCTCTTATCAAAAACTTCTAGAGCCGACTCGCCATAGATCGAGGCTTTCCTCTTACCAAAATCTTTTCAAAATTTCTTGAGCTGACAATGCATAGGTCGAAGCTCTCTTCATACCAGAATCTTTTCAAAACTTCTTATGCCGACTCGCTATAGGTCGAGGCTCTCCTCTTATCAAAATCTTTTCAAAATTTCTCAAGCTGACTCGCCATAAGTCAAGGCTCTTCTCATACCAAACTCTTTTCAGAACTTCTCGAGCTGACTCGTCATAGGTCGAGGCTCTCCTCTTTTCAAAAATCTCTCGAGTCAACTTGCTATAGGTCGAGGCTCTCCCTTTTTCAAAAATCTCTTGAATCGACTCGTCATAGGTCGAGGCTCTCCCCTTTTCAAAAAACTCTCGAGTCGACTCGCCAAAGGTCGAGGCTCTCATCTTTTAAAAAAATTTTCTAGCCAACTCACCATAGGTCGAGGCTCTCCTTATACCAGAATCTTTTCAAAACTTCTCGAGCCAACTAGTCATAGGTCGATGCTGTCCTCATACCAGAATCTTTTCAAAATTTCTCGAGCTGACTCGTCATAAGTCGAGGCTCTCCCCATACCAAAATCTTTTCAAAATCTCTCTAGACGACTTGCCATAGGTTGAGGCTCTCTTTTCCATCCTCCTTTATCTTGAAATCACCCACACTCGTCACCTAAAAGTGTCTAAACACTCATCTAGATATCAAGCTGGTTTCTTTTCCCATATTCCTAAAATCACCTTTTTAGATAATCAATCATTGGTTCTGTTGTCCCAAGTATGGAAATCCTAGGGGGGTGAATAGGATTATTTAAAATTCTAATGCAAATAAACACCCTATATGCAATAAGTTCCAATTTTAAATAAATAAACAAAAGAAATTGAATTAGAGAAAGCTTAGCCAAGGTTTATAGTGGTTCGGAGCACAATCGCCTCTCTTACATCCACTTCTCCTAAATCAAACTGATTTAGGGTTCTACTAATCAATCGGGATTACATCCAAAGCTTTACATGCTTAGTTTTTCAGGATTTCGCCCTTTACAATAGATTTCATGAGATTTCACCCTACTCACTCAAGATACAATAATTTTTGTATTTGGAGTCTCACAAGACTTGGATACAAGATAGAATAATGATTACAATGAAATGCACTAGCTTTGATTAAAGAACACACAAAGAAAAGAATAAGATTGGCTTGGTGTTCAAAAACATAGTATGATGTTCACATAAGCTTTTTGATATGAATAGCAATTGATTTTCACTTGGCAAGAGTTCTAATCTTCTTTTGAACCTTTTTGTATTTATAGGGATATTTAAATATGACTGTTGGGCACGGATCCAAAAGAAATCTGTTGTTTCCTAATTTTCTTCAACTTCCCTCTAACTTCCAACGACTATATTTTTTATGATCTACGCACTTTGAACGTGCGTTCAAGTTTTCTTGAATAGGCGGTTCAAAGTTCTGAAGGCTCGTGCAAGATCATTCTATGAGAATTTGAAGATTTTCATATTTCCATGATGAACGTGTGTTCATCTACTTGAACGTACGTTCAAGTACATGAACATGCGTTTCAAAAGCTTAAAGGCTCATTCAACAGCATTCTGTGTAACTTGTACTTCTTGTGCACACTCATGAACGTGCGTTCATACCCTAAAATAGCTTTTAACAAGCTTTGATTAATGTTAAATAATTCTTTATGAGCATGTAAGTATAGTATGAACATATATAGAGTAATTTCATCAATTTTGCTATGTTTTGTAAATCAAAACATATAATAGGTCAACAATCTTCTCCTTTTTGATAATGACAAGACTTAAAAGAAATTGATGATTCTATGCATTATTTAACTCAATCATAACTCATCTCTCCCTTTTTGTCATAAGCAAAAAGATGCAAATTCAAGCATAAAACTAACAATGCAAGCACTGTAAAGCAATATATCATAATGACCATATATCTCCCCCTAACAAGATGCATAATTAGCATAAATCTGAGAACTGCTAAACCAAATTCATAATAATGCAATTTAAAAAAAAAAAAACTAAAGCACCAAACTATCATGAAGACCAAAATAGTTAACTACAAAGGTACTAAAATATCAAAAATACCAAAATAGTCAACTACAAGAGTACCAAAAGGAGAAAATGTGCCATATGAAGGGAGTCATAAGCATAAAAACTATAATGATAAAAACTAAAAACTAAGCATCTGAAGGAGGTGGAGGAGGCTGAGATGGGAGTATAGGTCCAGTGAATATGTCCTCAACTATTGCACCAAGAGTGATCTGACGGCGAATTTCCTGAATGGACTGATGAAGAAGCCGCTGATTTGCCTCCAAACCATCCAATATGGTGTACACATTTGTATCGAAAGTGGTGAGACGCTCCATAAGTTGATGAAGAATGTCATCCGAAGCAGTTCTAGAAGTCTCTATACCACTAGCAGGATGTCTACTCCTTTTTTGAGGTGGAGGGACTGGGGGGTCTTCTCCCTGGTGTTCAACTGCTGGCTCTGTTGATTCTTCTACCATGTAGGCATCAATATCTACCTCATCATCACCTTCATCCTCACCTTCTCCAATAGGGGGTTTAACTTTCCGTACATCAGCTGGAGTAGTCCTTCTCCATTGCCCGGTTTGAGAATCATTAATGGCAATTTCCATTTCTCTCAATGTATTCATTCCCAAGTAGTCTTTCGAGGAAATGACAATCTAATACTGCTCATCTTCAGGAGTGATACATTGAAAGTGGTTAGCAAGAACAGTGACATACATGCCCATAACCAACTTTCTTGAAGTTTTAAGGGAATTTTGCTTAAATGATTCTACAAACACTCTAGCACAAGCAAAATTTTTATTCTCAACTAATCTTCACAGCATTCCCATTACTATCTCTCTTGGAAAATACTGAAAAAGTCAAAAATCAATGAAAAATTCGAAGAGCAATATTCCTTAACTGAGTGGCTTTACCATAATGATACCAATTTTTTTATCCCAATTAATGATTCCCATAGAGGGGAAGCATCCCAATCATTTGGAAAAATAGCGGGACCATCATTATATAAATCAAAAATTATGGCAATATTTTCAACAGATAATTTTATTTTCTTGTTCTTCAGCATAAATTCCATATTACCATTTCTTTCACATACCAATGTAGTGAAAAATTCATAGACCAAATTTGTCACGACCCGACTTTCGAGCTGCGACGATCCTAGGGCATAGGTAGGCATAAGGCCACCGAAAATCCGTAGGAACCTTGACATACAATTCATCTTACATTATCTATATCATGCATACTATCTCATACATGTCTTCCCAAGATCTCAAGACTGACATTCATGCTAAACCATACTCATCAATGACATGCTTGATTACACTTACATATCATATCATCCATGTCATTGCCTTAAGGGCCAAAAGAATATTCATTCATTACATGTACTTTCAATAAACTTATCATTCTTACATCTACCATGAAACATCTATTAACAGAATCATCATCTATACAAAATAATCAAAATGAGGATTTAGCTTTACATTGATCACCAAAGTTCCAAAGACTGGAGAAGAAGAATGACTTGGAACTTAACTGATAAACTATAGCTCACCTGAAAAATGGAATCACTAATGAGATAAACCAGTGAGTAATTATTATACTACCATACTTGTGAGGCTTGGTGTTTCAAGGTTAGCTCACAAGAAGGGTTCATGGTTCATGCAATAACAATAATTCATGAGGTCTATTCATTAGCAATGGTTCTTGGCTTAACAATAACAATGGTTCATGGTTCAATCATCATGTACATATCATGTTTAGCAGAATTAGCAATAACTTGAATAGAGGTTCATAAGTCTTAACGTTCCCCATGATAAATGGCATTATGCT
>CATKHJ010024038.1:0-10668 GCA_949750685.1 Vernicia montana | reverse complement strand
GAAATACCCAATTGAGGTTGGGGAGTGGATGTAGGATTGGTTATAATCCGAACCACTATAAATCCTTGTGTTCTTTCTTTTTCTTTCTTTCTTGTTCAATTAATTTTTTAAATTAACCACCAATTCAACCCCCCCTTCTTGGTGCATATTGGGCAACAAGTTGTTAGTGATAGAGATGTCAAGTTCCTAAGTCACTTTTGGCGCACTTTGTGGAATAAATTGGGAACTAAACTCTTATTTTCTACTATTGCACATCCTCAAACGGATGGGCAAATTGAAGTAGTTAATAGGACACTCACTACTTTGTTGTGTGCTATCATACAAAAGAACTTAAAACAATGGGAAAAATGTTTGCCACATATTGAGTTTGCATATAGTAGATCTGTTCATTTTACTACTTCCTTTTCACCTTTTGAGGTTGTTTATGGATTTAATCCTTTAATTCCATTGGATGTTTTATCTTTGCCTACTAATGAGTTTGTTGACCTTAATGGAAAGAAAAAGGTAGAATTTGTGAAGGATTTACATTCCAATGTGAGAAAATATTGAAAGAAAAAATGATCAATATGCAAAGCAAGCTAACAAAGGGCGAGTGTAGGCTATTTTTGAACTTGGTGATTGGGTGTGGGTGCATTTGAGGAAGGAATGATTTTCCACACAAAGAAAATCCAAATTGCAGCCTAGAGGAGATGGTCCTTTTCAAGTCTTGGAGAAGATTAATGATAATGCCTACAAGATGGATTTGCCAAGCAACTATGGTAATGTTAGTGCCACCTTTAATGTTGTTGATCTATCTTTGTTTGATATAGGTGATTCGAGGATGAATCCTTTTGAGGAGGGAGGGAATGATAGAGACCAAGGTAGGTTGATTCCTAAAGACCCTTTGCAATGAATTGGTGGTCCAATGACTAGAGCAAGGACAAAAAGGATGAAACAAGCTTTACAAGGTTTAATCATGGAGATGCAAGACAAAAAAGTTGTTTTAGAGGTTTCCAAAGCTACACCAAAGATAATCACTTATCTTTATGTGCAAGAGGAGGAACAAACTTTAGAATTGGAGTCATTGAAATAAGATCAATGGGCTGGACTTGTTTTGAAGAGGCCTAATTCACATTTTAAGATGTTTTAAAAGGGTTTATCTTTATTTTCTGAATTATTTTTAATTAAAGGTTAAAATGGGGCGAATTGCACATGTAATGGGCTTAAGATGTTTAGGCCTATTTTGAGTTGTAATTTCGGCTAGGGTTAGTTTTCAGGTGAGGGTTTGTTTTATTCAAATTAGGGTTTTATCTTTTCCTTATGAAAACTACAATGATGTAGAAAGGGGGTAAATTATGAATGAATGAAGCTTTTAAGAATTTTCTTTCACTTGTGAGGAATTATTCTTGTTCATTGTTAAGAACTCAAATATGAACTTATCAAGGCAACTTGTGGCATTCAACTTTATAGCTTTGGTTCCTTTCAACAGGTTTGGATCGGTCAAACTTCTTCTTTCTTGATTTGAGTTCGCTCCTAGGGTTTTGAGCACCATCAAGTTTGGTTCTGAGCTTCTGTAGCTTGAGGGTCGTATTAATTACTGTGTCAAAGGTCCAGGTTGGACCACTGTGTGTTTGTTGTTTCATTGTGTTGCGATACTTGTTGATTTTTCAGGGGGATTAGTCCAATTTTAGGAGAAATGCTATCGAATTTTTGATAAAATTGTAGGAAGTATATAAGAATAATTTATATAGGATTTAATTGATAAGTATTGTTATGTTTTAAGAATGGATTCTATGATTAGATTATAAGGATAGTGATAGAGACCAAGGTGGGTTGATTCCTAAAGATCGTTTGCATGGAATTGGTGGTCCAATGACTAGAGCAAGGATGAAAAGGATGAAAGAGGCTTTACAAGGTTTAATCCTGGAGATGCATGACAAAAAAGTTGTTCTAGAAGATTCTAAAGTTGTTCTAAAGGTTTCCAAAGCTACACCGAAGATGATCACTTATCTTTATATGTAAGATGAGGAAAAAGACTTGGAATTGAAAGAGCAAGGATTGGAGTCCATAAAATAAGGGGAATGAGCTGCACTTGTTTTGGAAGAGGCCCAATTCGCATATTAAGATGTATTAAAGGGTTATCTTTATTTTCTGAGTTATTTTATTTATAAGTAAGTTGGAGCGAATTGCACATGTAATGGGCTTATATTAATTGGGCTTATTTTGTTGGTAAATTCGACCTAGGTTTCTTTGTTTCAGATTAGGGTTTTCTTGGTTCACTTATAAAATCTACAATTATGTAGAAACAAGGCAGATTATGAATGAATTAAAAATTTAAGAGTTTTCTTTCACTCGATGAGTAATTCTTCTTGTTCTTTGTTAAGAACTCAAATATGAACTTATCAAGGCAACTTGTGGCGTTCAATCTTATATTTTGGTTCTCTTCAACAAGTTTGAATTGGGTCAAGCTTCTGTTCTTGCTAGATTTGAATTTGATTCTAGGGTTCTAATTTAACTAATTCAGTTCTAAGCTCCTTATAGCTCGTGGGTTGTATTATTTGGTATCAGAGCTTTGGCTCGTCAAATCAGGTTTGCATATCTTTTTAATCGTGTTTTCTTGTTTTCATTGGTTTATGCATCTTTTGGTCTTTATTTCATTTTTGTTCATTTAATTTGAAATTGAATCTAAATTACTTGTCATTATTCTTAATCAAATTCGAATTAGAAATCCATAACATATTTCAAAATCGTTTTTGGTTGAGCTTGTTTCCTTTTAGTTCTAAATCTGTTCGTTTGTATTCGTTTCATGTTATATTGATTGATTAAGTCTTAGAATCCATTATTCTTGCTATATTAATCAATTCGAAATCAATAAAAAAAAATTTCTGATTTCGTGATTTCTACTATTCCAAAGTCTGAATAGTTGTGAATTTCGACCTCGAAAGTACATGATTCAAAGGGAAACGGGCCAACGATCGAAACTCACCAACTTTGCTCGTGATGTCTACTATTTTTTGGCCAAATTCCATCATTTAGGCCTTGAAAAACACATTTTTTATCATTTTTCAGTAAATTTTTTATTCGATTCTATTCTGTTTTCATTGTTGTTTCCAATCTTTCATATTTTTTGTTCATTTTTTTTTCTGTTATTTTCCAACTATATAAGAATATATTTAAAAAAAAAAAAGGAAATTCAGATTTGCAATACTGTTATAGTTGTTTCCTTTGTTGTTAGACTTTCCTTTATCGATTGAGAATAATAATTTTGCTTTGATTCTATTCTAGATTATTATTCAGACTTTCCTTAATCAATCGAGAATAATAATCTTGTTTCGATTATGTCCTTGTTTTTTATTCAAACTTTCTGTAATTGTTCTAATCGAATATGCACTTTTCTTTTTTGTCCCAAGCTAATAAGTTCTTGCTACTAGCTGTTTTGGTAAGAACATTGATAGAGTTCTTTTTACAAAGGATTTGTGAAAAGAATTAAAAGAGTGGTAAAAGGCGAGAATAGTGAGATCAATTTGAGAAAAGCCAAAAGAGAGTCTAAACATGAGTGGGATTCAACTTATTTAGAGTGAAAAACACGTGAGGGAGTGTGTGAGGTTCCTATTCTAATTCGTACTAACTTTTTATTGCAGAATTCGACATAAGTCTTAAATAGTGGTGAACAACAAGATCCCGACATGAAGTTGTTGTTGAAGGTTATGGCGAGTCAAATCAAGTTGTTAAGTGCGAGATTAGATGATTTGCAATTTGCAAGCAAATCAAAACTTCCTAAAGGGCAGCTGTTTGAGGAAGATAAAGATGATTCAGATGATGGAGGTTCTAGTACTAGGAGAAGGAAGAGGGTTGTAGACAAGAGATATAGTCATCTGGGAAGTATCAAAATGAAGATACCTACCTTCCTAGGACTGAATGATACAGAATTGTATTTGGAGTGGGAAAGAAAGGTTGAGCATGTGTTTGATTGCCATAACTATTCTGAAGAGAAGAAAGTGAAATTGGCAGCCTTGGAGTTCATTGATTATGCTAGTATTTGGTGAGATCAATTAATTTTAACAAGGGAAAGAAATGGAGAGAGGGCCATTCGAACATGGGCAGACATGAAAATGGTGATGTGCAAGCGATTTATCCCTAGCCATTATAATAATGATTTGCACAGAAAATTGCAAGGGCTAGTTCAAAGGTCTAAAAGTGTGGAAGACTATTACAAGGAGATGGAAATTGCCATGATTAGGGCAAATATTGAGGAGGACCGTGAAGCTACCATGGCCAGATTTATTAGTGGCTTAAATAAAGAGATTATTGATGTGGTGGATTTGCAATATTATGTGGAGATGGAGGAGCTATTGCACAAAGCTATTAAAGTAGAGAAACAACTCAAGTCAAAGGGGTCTAAATCTGGTTCGGCTTCAGTTCTTCATGGAAGTGAAATTGGAAAGACTATAAAGCTACCACAAAATCAAATAAAGAAGCCAAGCCAAAGGATTTAGTTGCTATTTCCAAAGGTAAAACTGAGATTAAATCTTCTTCTAAATCTCAAGATATGAAGTGTTTCAAGTGCCAAGGATTTGGGTATATTGCTTCTCAATGTCCAAATAAACGAGTTATAATTGTGTTGGGGTGAGGGACCCGTTCAAGGAAATTTGTTGGTTGCAAGACGAGCATTAAACATACAGCCTAAAGAAGATGGTGATGAGGAGCAACGAGAATAAATTTTCCACACTAGATGCTTAGTGACAAACAAGGTATGTACTATGATTATTGATAATGGGAGTTGTACTAATGTTGCTAGTACCTTGTTAGTAGATAATCTGGGTTTGAAGACTTTAAAGCATTCTAAGCCATACAAGTTGCAGTGGCTAAATGAGTGCGGGGAAATAAAGGTAACAAAGCAAGTTTTGGTTTTTTTCTCAATTGGTAAATATGTGGATGAGGTTCTATGTGATGTGGCACTAATGCATACTAGTCATATCTTGCTTGGCCGACCATGGCAGTTTGATAGGAGGGTTACACATAATGGGTACAAAAATCATTATTCTTTTGCTTTTAATAATCGAATTTTTGTACTAACCCCTCTCTCACCTTTGCAAGCTTATGAAGATCAAATGAGAATAGTAAATGAGTATAAAATGAGAGAAAAAAAGATCTGTGAATAAGAGGAAAAGAAAAAGAAAGAGAATGAACAAGAAAAGACAAAGAGAGAAAGTGAACCCAAGAGGAGAAATTCTAAAGAAAGGAGTGAGGTTGAGAGGAACAATGGGGAAAAATGTGTGCAAAAAGGAGAAAAAATTAAAAGAATGAGTGCATTTGCTAGAAAAAGTAAGATTAAGAGTGTTTTAATGGCAAGGTAACAACTTCCTGTACTTATGTATAAGGATGTGCATTTTTCTACTAATGACCTTAATCCCTCTTTGCCTAGTGTTGTTGCTTATTTATTACAGGATTTTGAGGAATTGTTTCCCGAGGAGATTCGCCATGGGTTACCTCCCTTAAGAGGTATTAAACATCAAATGGACTTCATACCTGGTGCTTCCACACCAAACCAACCTGCCTATATAGCTAATCCCGAGGAAACAAAATAGATACAAAGGCAAGTATATGAGTTGGTGCAAAAGGGTTTCATGAGGGAGAGCCTTAGTCCATGTTCGGTTCCTATCATTCTAGTCCCAAAGAGAGATGGAACATGGAGAATGTATGTGGATTGTCGAGCCCTTAACAAGATAATGGTAAAGTATAGAAATCCAATTCCTAGATTAGATGATATGCTTGATGATTGTATGGCTCTTACATATTTTCTAAAATTGATTTAAAGAATGGCTACTATCAAATTCGAATGAAAGAGGGTGATGAATGGAAGACAACTTTTAAAACTAAATATGGATTGTATGAGTGGTTAGTGATGCCATTTGGATTAACTAATGCACCTAGTAAATTCATGAGGTTAATGAATCATGTCTTGCATTATTTTATTGGGAAATTTGTGGTAGTTTACTTTGATGATATTTTAGTTTATAGCAAAAATTTGAATGAACATGTGCAACATTTGCATGCTATTTTTAGTGAATTAAAGGAGCACAAGTTGTAAGCTAATTTTAAGAAATGCACATTTTGCATGGAATCTGTTATGTTTCTTGGATATGTTATTAGTTTGCATGGTATTAGTGTTGATGATGAGAAGGTGAGGACAATAAAGGACTGGCCTACACCTAAGAATGCGAATGAGGTAAGAAGTTTTCATGGTTTAGCAAGTTTTTATAGAAGGTTTGTTAAAAATTTTAGCTCTATTGCTGCACCTGATGCAAATAAGGATGCACACCAAAGCAAGGATCCAATTTAGCTTCCTAGTGGTCCCATTACAAGAGCAAGAATGAAGAAATTCAATGATGCATTGAATGGGATGTTTCAAGGCTTGTGGAATGACCTTGTTACAATTCAGAATTGCAAGGAAGAGTCAAATATCAAACTTGGACTTCAAGACAATAATCAAAGCTTGGTAACATGTACAAGAAGGCAAAACTTAAAGATTGAAGCTTCTATGGACGGATTCTTAAAATCTATACAAGTTTCATCATGATGCAAGTTTCAGATTCCATTTGCTATTTGGGCTAACTTTGTTACATCAGCCCATTATCTATCCTAGAACTTCCTTTTATTAAGTTTATTTAGTGTTTTGGGCTGCCAATATTATGTGTTAAGCCCAAGGTATGTTTAAACTAATTTATTTTCATGTTTTAAGTAGTTTTGGGCCTATTTTTAATTAATTAAGGCCTAATTACGAGTTTAGTTATTTTTAAGTTAGAATAAACTTAGTCCTATGGCCAAACACCTCAATTAGGGTTTCTATTTTCTTGTATCCCTATATATAGGGCCATAACTCATGTAAGACGAAGATTAGAGATTATTGATTAATGAATTAAAACTTTGATTTTTCTTAAGAGAGTTTTCTCTTGTTTTTGATTCTTGCTTGAATCAAGGTTCATACAAGCAAAACTAATTACTTTGTGAGTATTTTATTCCAAGGTTCTCTTTCACGAGTTGGTATTATATCGCGGAGATTGTAAGATCATATTCCAAGGTGCTCTATCACGAGTTGGGATTGGGCCGCGGACTTGGGGAAAATCTGATTTAGCTTTCCAAGGAGTTGCTTCCAGGCGCAAAGATATTGGGTCTCAAGTTTAATATACTTGGGGTTCGTATCATCAAGCCTTCTTGCACTTGAGTCAATGTCACCAAGCTTTGATTATTGTCTTGAAGTCCAAGCTTGATATTTGACTCCTCTTTGCACTCTGTAATTGTAGCAAGATCATTCCACAAGCCTTGAATCATCCCATTCAATGCATCATTGAATTTTTGATACGAACCCCAATCACCTGTCTTGAGACCCAATACCTTTACGCTTGGAAGCAACTCTTTGGAAAGCCAAATCAGATTCGATGCCAAGTCTGCGACCCAAATCCAACTCGTGAAAGAGAACCTAGGAATAAAATACTCACAAAGTAATTAGCTTTGATAGTATGAACATTGATTCAAGTAAGAATCAATAAACAAGAGAACACTCTCTTAAGAAACCGAAGTTTAATTTCAATAATCAATAATCTGTATTACTGTGAGACCTCACCCGAACGTCCCTGCCCTCGCTCGGAGAAATGCAATGTCTTAAGGAAAGGTGCGAGAGCGATTTTTAAGGGAGGTTAAGGAACGGGTTTCGATGCTCACGATTGGAAGCAGCTATCGCCTCGGAAAATTAATTTTGATTTTTGAAAAGGTTCGGGAGTTGCCACCCTAATTTATTTAAATGGGAAAATTAAGGAAAAACCCAATTTGACTCCAATTTATTAATCTTTTGATTAATTTACCCAAGGATAAAATCACTAATCTTCGAACCAAGTTTGGGCTCGAGGACTAGGTTTTTTGTTTTGAATTATCTCAATTTGGCATTTAAATTTAAATTTAAATTGACTTTTGAAAAATGATTTCATGGATGACGGATATTGATGTCATTTCATAATGCATGAGCATGGCATAATTATGAGACAGATGAAAAAAATAAAAAGCAGATATTTAAACATTCACAAGTAAAGGAGAGTATTTCCTCTAACCCTTATGGGTATTAGGAAAATCATAAAATCACTCCTTTACTCCAAAAATAATTGAATAATTAATTGCTTTAATTGAAATTTACAAGGAAAATATAAACTGACATTTACATGGAAAGAAAAATAAAATGGGGAGGGGATTGATTGGGATTTGGATTTGAGGCTTGGAAGCGTGCCTACGTACCCCACTGAATGAGGATCAAAACCCACGTAGTTCATTTCACTATGAGGTGGGAGGGGGTTTAGAAATCAGTCAGATTTGATTGGTTTAGTTTGATCGAGAGTAAGAGATTTATACCTTCTTTTTGGTTGGTTTGAGTGGTGGGAGAGTGGCTTTACCGAAGCGGAGTTCCATTTCGGAAAATGAAAATGATTTTGAAAAAGAGAAATGATTACTCAAATTTTAATTAATTAAAAAGATTAATTAATTAAAATGATTAATTAAAAGGATTAATTAACCATTTGAGTGAAAACTTTAATTTTTTTTAAAAAAGATTAATTAATTAATTAACTAATTGAGAGTGGGTGATTTTAAAAAAAGATTAATTAGTTAATTAAAATTAATTTTTAATTAACTAACTAATTAATTGGAGGGAGTAAAAAACTAATTGGGGAGAGAGAGAGAGAGAAAGCACTTGGAAGATTCAACAAAATATTTTTGGTCTGTTTTGAAGTGAAGGGAAGTAGGTTATTTATAAAGAAAATGGGGGTAGAAAAAAGACCAAAAGAGTACAAAAAATCAGAAAAAAGGAGGGGCATTTTCGGAAATGCGCAAAAAGTGACGGAGCCGCGAAGAAGGGCTGCGGAGCCGCGTGGCAGCCAAACGGCTCACCGCAGAGGCCACGCGGAAGCCGCATGGCTCTGAGTGGATCCGTGTGGCCTCCACGTGGATGCCGTGTGGCTCTACCCGACTCCGCGAGGCTCTGGGCTCTGGCTCAGCTTTCGGGCTTTTCGGGTCAGTTTTCGAAGGTTCTGGGTCAGTTTTTGGGGTATTTCGAGGTCTGAAAAATTACCGGTCAGTGTCGTTGGGTCCGAAATTAATTATCGGACATTTTGGTAGTCAGTTTCGGGAGAAATCCGATCAGTCTCGAAAAAAGGCTGTCTGGTATAGGAACTCCGCTCAGGTTTGGAAAAAATATAAGGTTGGATAGAAAAATACTCTGGTCCGCTCTGGTAGGCTTGGAAGGATTTTTGGGACAGTTTGGCAGTCTACTTTGAGGAAAATTCAGTCAGTCTTGGGAAAATACTGTCTGGTACAGGTTGTTTGATCAAGATCAGAAAAGTGCTGGTTTGGCTAGAAAAATATTCTGATCAGTTATGTGAATTCAGAAATAATTTTGGGGGTGCTAAAATGAGGGTTCACAGCTGCCACCTCATCGGAATTGGCTTGTTTGTGAGGTGATTCTGATGATAGTGAACTCAGGAGAAGGGATGGTACAAGGAACCAAAGTGATGTCTGGGTCAGTGCTTGGACATGTTCGGATGAGAGGGATGATTGAAGAGGGATGGTATAAGGAACCAAAGTGATGTCTAGGTCAGTGCTTGGACATGTATGGGTGAGACAATTGTAATACCTCGAATTTTAATTTATTAATTTTTGGGTAATTATTTTAAATAAAGTAAATTAATTAATTTAATTATTTAAAAGTTAAATTTATTTAACATAATAATAATAATAATAATAATAATAATTATTATTATTATTATTATCTATCTATCTATTATTATTATTATTATTATTATATATATAGGTTAAGAAGGACGGAAAAATCAAAAAAGAAAAGAAAGAAACAGAAAGCAGAAGAAAGAGAAAAAGAAACCGAGAGAGAGAGAGAGAGAAAGAAAGAGAGAAACGAAAAGAAGACCAAAACGTTGTCTTCCGGACATCAGAAAGCAACACGCGCCGGGCCACTAGAAAGAGGAGGCCAAGACACGTCCGACGATTCGACTTTTCGACCTCCGTTTCTGACGATTCTCATACCGTTGGACTCCTTATCTCGTAAGCTTCGATTCGATATATCATTTGTGAATTATGGTGAACGTTTGAATTTTCGCCTAATTACGGTGTAATTTTGGATCTGCCGACGCGTCTTTTCGGCAATCCGTCAGCAGAAAAAATAAGTGGTGCATATTTTCGGTATCCACGCTTCGATATGAACATATTGACACCAATTTCGCCACTACTCGACATCGTTGATATTTTTCGATGATTTTTCCGGCGACTCTTCGATGAGTGCGCCTGATAGTCTGGAATTTATCCCTGATGATTAATTTAGTATCAGAATGATTTATTTCAGCGTGTCGGAATTATTATGAATTTAGATAGTTAATTGTAATTAAAATTCCATTCCTAATAATTTGTTATATGTTATTTTCTAGATCGTCCAGGACCGTCATCAGCAGCTCCAGGTCCTAGTCAGTGACCGATTTTGATTCTCGACACCTGTGTTGTGAGTGATTCTAATATACTTTCCTGCCTTCCATGCATCTACATTTATTGAATGAATATATATTATATAATTATGCACTATAAGTTATTATTGAGCATTCTGGCACATGTATGTGAATGATTTATTAATTATGTGTT
>CATKHJ010023977.1:0-15189 GCA_949750685.1 Vernicia montana | reverse complement strand
TGCCGAATCCTTCTTGGAGTCAGTTTTATTCCTTTTCAGTATCGTACATGGAGATGGATTGCAGTTTCATGATCGGATATGGACTGCTTAGGCGAACCTCTAGTTCGCCTAGGGCGATCAGTTTATATTTAGGATGTATCAGTTACAATATTAAAAATTATTTAAAAAATATTAAAAATTTCAATTTATAAGACTATAAATATATTTAAACTTATAATAATTTCCTAATCTTAAAATTTTATTGTTAAGTATGAGAAAAAATACATAAAAATGATAAATTTGGTAGTCGTCAGCGGTGGTTGGCGGCGGCTGGCGTTGGTAATCAATGATTACCGATAGTGAATATCGGTGATCGGCGGATTAATAAATTTATATTTACATATTTTTCTTTTATTATAATGAGTTTATTAAAATTCGAAAAATGACTTTCCGTATTAAAAAGAGGAAGTCATTTTCTTTTAAAAAAGGCTTAGTTTTTCATTGACAAAAAAAATATTTTTCGTTGATTAATTTTTCAAAATGTTCCAAACGTCGGAAAATACGAAAAATGTTTTCCAAAAAATTATTTTCAGCGAAATAAACGGAGACTTAGTTGGTTAGGATAAGAAAATTGAAATAAGTGAAGGCTCCGTTTGTTTTGCGGAAAATAACTTGTCTTTAAAAGTTACAATATTAAAAATTTCAATTTGTAAAACTATAAACATATTTAAATTTATAAAAATTTAATACTTTTAAAATTTTATTATTAAATATGAGAAAAAATACATAAAAATGTGAAATTTGGTAGTCGCTGTTGATCGGTGGTGGGGTTGTCGATGGTTGGTGGCGTCTGGTGGTGGTTATGGGAAGTTACTGGTAGTAAGTATCGGTGATCGGCGGATTAATAAATTTATATTTATATATTTTTCTTCAATTATAATAAGTTTGTCAAAATCTAAAAAATAATTTATTATTTTGAAAGGAGATAGTCATTAAATAACTTATTTTTTTATGGGACAAAGTGCAAATATGCCCTAATGTTTGGTTAAGAGTGCAAATCAACACTTAATATTTTTCGAAGTATGGATATGCCGCTAACGTTACAAAAATGGGTCAACGCACCCCTTTTCTCTGTTACCTCTATTATCTCTTTCTCTCTCTCCACACTTTTTTTTTTTAATTTTTTCTCTTTTTTTATCTTTGCTTTTTTTTTTACTTGTATTTTACATTTACCTACAAAATATTTGTGTGTGTATATGCATATAATTTAATTTTTTCCATTTGTTTTGTATTTATAAGTTTATATAATGATAGTTGTAATTATTAATAAAATTTAATTATATTATTAGAATATAAGATAAAAATTTATAAATAATTAATTATGATATTGAATAAGTATACACTAAATTTTTTTAAAAAAATATAATGACGTGAAAATAAATTAATCATGTAACTTGTTTTTATCAAAAGTTGTTTATAAATTTTTTTTATCATTTTTCAAATAATTTTTTTAAAAAATAAAACTAGTTATCTTATTAATTTATTTTCACGTTATTATATTTTTTAAAAAAATTTTAGAATGTACTTATTCAATATCACAATTAATTATTTTTAAAATTTTTATCATATATTCAAATAATATAATTAAATTTTATTTAATAATTACAACTATCATTATATAAACTTATGAATAAAAAATAAATGGAAAAAGTCAAATTATATGTAGATACACACATGAATATTTTGTAGGTAAATATAAAATACAAGTTAAAAAAAAGTAAAGATAAATGAAGGACAAAAAAAAAAATTAAAAAAAGAAAAAGAAAAAGTGTGAAGAGAGAGATAGATAATGGAGGAAACAAAGAGAAGGGGCGTGTTGACCCATTTTTATAACGTTAGGAGCATATTCGTACCTCGAAAAATATTAAGTATTGATCTGTACTTTTAGCCAAATATTAAAAATATATTTACACATTATCTTTTTTTATTGACTAAAATAATATTTTTCATTAGATTAATTTTTCGAAACTTTAGAAAATACAAAACACGGAACAAAGAATCGAAAATTTCACTTTTTTCATGGCGAAATTAAAATTTCATAACGAGAAAGTAATTATATAGAATTGAGTGAGCTAAAAATGAAAATCTAAAATAATAATGTGAGGCAATGTTTGTGAGAGGAATATCCAATTCCAAAGACTGCATACAAAGGAATATAAAAGATTTCACTGATTTTTTATAACACCATTTAATACTTAAAATTAAAATTTATAGTACTTAATTATTTTAATTTTATTTGGTAATTATATTTTAAAAGTGTAAATTAAGTTAAAAATTAATTAAAATAATAAATCAAAATTTTTAATTTTTAATTTAAAATTTATAAATTTATAAATATTTTTATTATTTAAAAATTATATTACTTATTTTATTCGGCACTTAAAATTTAATTAAAATTTTAGTGTTTAATTTTTCAATTTTACTAAACACCTGTAATATGGTTTGGATTTAGCAAGTAATTATTTAAAAAATTAATCTAAAATTGTTACATAAAATTAGTTAGTTGTGAGTTCTGTCTAAAAACGAAAAGAAAAAAAGAAAGTTGAGTTTACAGAAGAAAAAAAGAAAGAAAATGGAAAGCTCATCGGAACTGGTTCCGTTCCCGTTGCTAATGACTCCGATCGAATCCAGCTACAGAGTATGCACTATTCCTTACAGGTTCCCATCAGACAATCCCAGAAAGCCTACTCCTACTGAGCTTCAATGGATCGATCTCTTTTACAATTCCATTCCCTCTTTCAAGTATTCTCTCTTTTACTCTCTCTTTATCATTTCATTTCTCGATTATTCCTCTTCTTCTTCTGTAATTCTTTCTATCTTTATGCAGGAAACGTGCCGAAACTGATACTACAGTTCCTGATGCTTCTTCCAAAGCTGAGAAATTTGCTCTCAGGTACCCTTTGCTTTTGCTGATTGAGCTTCACTTGTTTTGATGACTGTCAATTTACTTCCACTTTAGTCAGTTCTCTTTATTATTGCATTGTGCTATTCTTATTTCATATGGATATTTGGTTTTTAGGAATAAAATGGATGAGGAATTCCTTTTTTTTTTTTTTTTTTTTTTTTTTTTTTTTTTTATCATTTGCAAATAATTTTTCTATGATTACAATGAATTCAAATGGGTATTTTATTTGGTGCAAGTTAATTATTGGATTCAATATTCATATTCTATAGTATGCCCTACACAAATTAATTAAGAGTTGAGAGTTAGAGAAAGAGTTTTGGTTATTTTAATGAAACATCAAGCACATTTAAGTTTAATTTATTATGTATCTTATGTGTGTGTGGAGTTCATTTACAAATTCTATCAATTTGCTCTAAGCATTTCATAAAGTTTGACGTTCCATGGAATTGAAATTGTGAGTTGGTCCTGGATTGCTTAATGTGATTGCCCATTTTTTGACTCAATACTTTCTACTAATCTTTATGAATTACGTGTCATTCAAAATTTACACTACTTTGTTCGACTTAAGATTTTCTTATTCATATTTGTGTTGTTTCTGACTTTCTGTGATTTTTGGAAGGTATGGTGGGATCCTTGAAGACTTAAAGAAAGATCCTGAGAGTCATGGTGGTCCACCTGATTGCATAGTAAGATAAATCACATAAATTTTTTTCTCTTTCTGTTACCATTTCAGGATGATTTTATTTTTACTCAAGATGTGCCTTCTGACAATTATTATCTCTCTTTCCTGTCTTGGTCATTTCTGGGGAACGTAGCTTCTCTGCAGACTGCGGGAGCAAGTCTTAAGAGAATTGGGATTTAGAGACATATTTAAAAAAGTCAAGGTTAGTATTATCTTTGGCCTCATAATATTATGTGAAAAGTCAAAAGTTTTGCACTAATTCAAATGTTAGGGACTTTTTAGGTAGTAGTAGGTCCAATGAAGGAAAGTTGTGGGCTTAGAGGAGGTTACATGCTTGTACAGAATACAAAACATTTTTTACCTCATTCCTCTTGAGTTCTTCTTCTTCTTCTTCCTTTTTTATTTTTTTTATTTTTTATACCATTGAATGAAGGAAATATGAGCGAGAGGAATGACATCTCTGTACCATTATAAATAGTTGTCTTAAACACTTTACTTTTGGTAGAGTAGGTAATGCTCTGTTGATATGAATGATTTAGGTTTTGTAAATTGCTTATCTTGCAAATGATTTTTCTAGTTTTTACTTTGATTGAACCCTCTTTGTGCCATGGGGTGAATATCGTTTGCTCTTCAGAACTGCAGTGGTGCGTTTTACATTCTGTTTACACTTGAGGAGATGTTTCTTTTTGTGGTGCAATAGGATGAAGAGAATGAAAAAGCCATATCTCTATTCGAGGATGTTGTTCGTCTTAATGATGCTATTGAAGATGAAGTCAAGCGTCTAGAAAATCTGGTTAAAGGAATATTTGCTGGAAACATATTTGACCTTGGTTCTGCACAGGTTGGTCGATATTTCATAGAAGAGTTTATGATTTTTGTGACCCTCTCTTGTATTTTTAACAAGTTGTTAACTCATTGTAACAGATGGATTTAATTCATGACTACATTTATAGAGAAATCTAAACTACTTGTATTAGAGGACTTTACCTTGACTACTCTTTTTTTCTACTTGGGATCATGCATAATGCATCTTCTCACTTTTATCACCCAGTCCTTTTTGCCTAACACTTCCTTGAGACACGTTAAATTTGTACTGGGCTCTGTCTGCTAAAGCATCGATATACTATGCTTGTGGTTATACCATTCTTATTTATTTATTTGTGGTTCATTTCTGCTTGATTGATGCCATCACCTTCCAGTCATTTCTTCAAATTACCACTTTTCTTGCTTCTAGAAAAATGCTTTTATTTTGTTTAACTGGTTAGATGAGAATAAGTTTGCTTAAATTCTTTCAAATTAAGACTCACTGTTGATAATTTATAAGTCAAAAAATGTTACCATTTCTCCTCTCAACATCCTCTCTCATGTGCCTATTCTTTCTGATTTCTTGAAGCTTGCTGAGGTTTTCTCTAGCAATGGAATGTCCTTTTTGGCTAGTTGTCAAAATCTTGTCTCTCGACCATGGGTTATTGATGATTTGGACACCTTCAAAGTGAAATGGAGCAAGAAATCTTGGAAAAAGGCAAGTTTCACATGTGATTTCTTTTCGTGACATCTCTTCTTTTTGTGACCCAAGATTAATCCTCACCTCTTTCCTTTTTTCTTTTGTCACAACAGGCTGTCATCTTTGTTGATAATTCTGGTGCAGATATAATTTTGGGTGTTTTGCCTTTTGCAAGAGAGCTACTTCGACGTGGAACTCAGGTTTGTTTTACATTTTGAAACATATTTGTAAATCACCCAAAAATTGTTTCTAATAAAGAATGCATGTTTTTCTCATATAAATTTCTGACCAGCTTCTGCCCGGTCCAAGGTCTTACATTGCGCTACTGTGTATTTTCTTTTAATAATTAGCTTGCAAATGATGGTACCGTTAGTGTAACAGCCATAACATTGAGGAATAGCAACCCGTATTGGGGAATAATGGCATAAGGGCCATAACAGGCTGTTGCACCTGTGATTCTCAGATATTCTTTCCCAATTCTCAAAATTTTGTAAAACAAGAAATTAATCCAAAACACACTATTTCCATCATATGCAGTTGTCTAGCTTCAACTTGTCACTGACTCACTGCTTATGTCTCTTGGTGAGCATTATGTTGACAGACCAATGGCAACATTTTCTTTTGTTTTCTTATTAATTTTTTATTTTTTATCTTATGGTGGGGGGTGGGGGTGGGGGCAGGTGGGGTGTAAGAGGTGGGTTTTTTCTAAATTCTGATCTCCGACTCAATTATGTGCAGAAGAGAGATGTTGTTGAGAGACAATAATGGAGCCAATGTATGTGAAATAGTATATTCCTAAATAAATAATAAGTTATGTGATGCAATTAAGGAAAAATAAGATAAGATTTATGAATTATTTTTATTTAATTTTTAAATTAGGAATTTTATTTAGTTTTCCTAATTCAGTTTGTTTTAGATTTCTTTTAGGAATTTTATTTAGTTTTCCTAGTTCAATTTGTTTTAGATTTATTTCCTATGTTTATTTAGTTTTCTTCTTAAATAAGTATTGTAATTAGTATTAGGTTCCTTTTTAGTCTAAGGTTAGGATTTATCCTAATTAGTATAAATAAGGCTGCTATCATACAATATTAGGTATTTTTATTATTTTCAACATAGATTTTAAATCAGAGGTTTTCTTTAAACCCTAATTATTTTCTTGTTCCAACCACAATCACTATCTATTCTAGCTCTAATTGTTGAGATCTAATTGCCCCTAATTGCTTTAAACTTTTTCTCCTGCATCACTATGGGTATATACAACAAATAGAAACAAGGAAGAGAAGAGAGAACTGAAATCTAGTATTTATATTGCTTTGACTTATTCTTTAGTTTACTTGCATTACTTAACCTTCTCCTTGAAATCTGCAATCCATTTGACCAATAGTTTTCTTACGCTGGCCAGCCTTTTCACATTCACTAGTTGTTTCAATGCTAGATCATTGCCCAAGTGTTTCCTCCTTGAACTCTTAAAGATCACATTTTGCATCCATAGGTTTAGCCTAGTAGTAGGTGCATATTAGCTTGAACAAGTTTTCGAGTTTGAGTCCCTGTTAGGGAGCTGCTTTATTTGGGGTAGTTTTATTTTTTTTGTTTTTCCCTTATGTAAAATATATATATATATATATATATATATATATATATATATATATATATATATATATATATATATATATATATATATATATATGAAAGTCAGTTTGTTAGTTAGTGGTAGTTCTTTATTATAGTTGGTAGTTATTGTATCCAGTTATTTAAAAAGGCTGTGTTAAGGAAGAAATGAAGTAGAATTTTTAGCGAGGTTTGAGTTCTCAAAACTCAAAGATTGTAGAGTTCTCTCAAATGAGGTCTAATAGATTGTAGGGTTTTCTTTTCATGAGCACTAACTCTATTTTTATGTTCAATAATATAGAGCCATAACTATATCATAAGCTTGTGATGTGGAGGAAGCCAGCCTTGAGTTTTTGGATCGTTTGGATAAGCAGAAGTCCAAACGGGGGAACCTAAATAGCCTATTTTTATCTATAATGAATAATAGGCCCTAACTTTTGATATGGGATGAGTTACGGGGCTCACTTTATATAAAAAAAGACTATTTTTGAGCTCTATGACGTCCCCATCCCGCCATGTCCAGATGAGCCCGTTTCGAACTCCAAAATCAATCATTTAGGCCTTTAACAGGCCACTTTTAGTTTTGGACTTTATTTTTGGTAATTGTAATCAGTTTGTTTTATTATTATTTTGTTGCCTTATTCAGAATTAGGGTTTTGAGACATTTAAGCCTCACTTTTGTTGTTTAGAGGCATATTCCATTTTAATAAAATTTACAATTACCCTCAAACCTCTGTGTTTTGTTATCGAACGCTTATTACGCTGTGTCATATGTTATCAGAGCTTCCATGGTGATTGGTGGTAATGGTGGTGGTCTTCGTGACGGTGTTCAGGAGGCTGGAGCCCCAACCCTTGTGGACAAAGCGTTGCAACTATTGGAAAAGTGTTTACAAGGACACCTTGAACAACAGATCGATCTCAGATTCCATCGCTTTGAGGAGCGATTTGATGAGTTTGTAGATCGACTAGATGCTCTTGGTGTTGATGTGAATCGGAATCAGAATAATGATAGAAGGCTATGAGTAGATGCAACTTGTGGTGACCCTGTCGACATACCTGTTCTTGTCTGCAAACAGTTTAACAATAATGGAGGTTCGAATGAGGAAGAAGATGAGTATGAGGAGAGAAACGCCATATATGGTGGATACCAGAGGAGAGAATGACAGAGATAAATATGGAAGAAGAGATGACAACAGAGAGGGAAGTGACTTCAAATTGAAGGTTGATATCCCTTGTTTCAATGGTGGTTTAGGAATAGAGGATTTCCTGGATTGGATCACAGATATTGATAGGTTCTTCGATTTTATGGAGAAACAGGTCAGGTTAGTAGCTTGTTGACTAAAATGAGGTGCTTTAGCTTGGTGGGAAAGATTACAAAACAAAAGGGATAGGGAAGGAAGGGATCACATACGCACCTTGTATAGAATGAAGAGGTTGTTGAAATAGGAATTCTTGCTGCTAGATTATGAACAAATCTTGTTCTAGCAATATCAGTGCTGCCAGCAAGGAGGCCATTCAGTACATGAATATACGATTGATTTTATGAGGCTACCTGAGAGGAATGATCTGTCAGAGGCGGAGGGACAACAGGTGGCAAGGTACCTTGATGGGTTGAAACCTTTCATTAGGGACATAATTGGGGTCCAAGTTTTGAGGACCTTATCTAAAGCAAAGAATATGGCGATGAAGGCAGAGATGATGCAGCAAGAGAAGCAAAAGAGGTTTCAAAAATTACGGAGCTGCAAGAGTGGGTGAGAAGGTCAGGAAATTACTACTCGCAATGATCGATTTAGCAGTACCAATCGTAGTAGTAATGATCGGTACCAGGAGGATAAGGTTGCGGGTAAAAGGCTAGCCATTGAGGGGAAAGAGGAGATTTAGAAGTCTGCGAATCCTTATGCTAGGCCAACAATTGGAAAGTGTTTCAGGTGTAATCAACCTGGACATCGATCTAATGAATGGTTGCTAAGGAAAACTGTGAACGTAGTTGAAAGAGAGGACGAGGATGAAGAGGGGGCTTACTGTGAAGCAGATGGGGAAGGTGATGATTGCGAAGACGAGGAAGATTCTGGTCAGGCTTATGTTGTGAGAAGATTGATGTTGACCCTAAAACAAGAGGACCAGACACAACGCCACCAGTTGTTTCGATCTTGGTGCACCATTTTCAATAATGTTTTGCTGTAGTTATTGATAGTGGTGGTTGTGAAAATATAATTGGGCGAGACTGTGCATAGGTTAGTTTACCAGTAGAAAAACATCCCAATCCTTACACTTTGGGGTGGATTAAAGCTGATGTTGATAGTATAGAGGTAACTGAGAGGTGTAAGGTGCCTTTTTCTATTGGCAAATATAAGGATGATGTCTATTGTGATATTGTAGGTATGGATGTATGTCATATGCTATTTGGTAGACCTTGGCAATTTGATGTTGATGCTAAACATTCAAGTAGAAGCAACCAGTACAGTTCATAAAAGGATGGTGTGAGGTACATTTTGCTGCTATTGAAGAACAAAGCTGCCAAGTCCAAAAATTCCACCTTTCTTACTGTTACCAGTAGATTTGAGGTAAAGGTGAAAGAGACTAGACAGGTTCATACTTTAACAGTGAAACATGTATGTATGGATGCTAAAGTACAAGTAGGGGTGGCAATATCAAACACGACACGAACCCAACACGAAATTAGCGGGTGTGGGTTAGGAGTTATTGTGTTCGTGTCAACCCGATTGTAACACGAAAATAATCGTGTCGTGTTGTGTCGCGGGTTGATCCATGGTAATCAGCTATGCATTCCTCGGATTTCGTCAAGGAAGGATTAGCTGGACACTTATGACGTGATAAAACAGTTGCTGCATTAAAGGAGAGGTTTTATTGGCTACATATAAATAAGGATGTTTCCAGGTATGTTCATAGGTGTTTTATTAGCCAAAATGCTGAGGGACAGTCCAAGAATATTGGACTTTATATGGCACTACCAGTGCCTGATAATATTTGGGAAGATTTGTCCTTGGATTGCCTTGTACACAAGGAGGCGTGGATTCTGTTTTTGTTGTTATTGATAAGTTTTCCAAGATGGCACACTTCATCCCTTGTAGAAAGACTTCAGATGCAGTCAGTGTGGCTAGGCTGTTTTTCAAAGAGGTAGTTTGTCTGCATGGTGTGCCCAAAACCATCACTTCTGATAGAGATAGTAAGTTCCTTAGCCATTTCTGGAGATCCTTGTGGAAGTTGTTCAATTCCACCTTGAACTTTAGTAGCATAGCCCATCCTTAAATCAATGGTCAGATGGAAGCAGTCAATCGAACTTTGGGCAATATGATTCGCAGCATTTGTGGAGACAAACCCAAGCAGTGGGATGTAGCTTTGTCTCAAGCTGAATTTGCATACAATAATGCTGTCCATTCTGCAACTTGTAGATCTCCTTTCTCCGTTGTTTATACCAATTTACCACAACTTACTTTGGATTTGATCCAGCTGCCAAAGGAAGTAGGGAAAAATATTCCAACAACTCATATGGCAGAACATATTGTAGAGGTGCATAAGGAAGTGAAACAGAAGCTGGAGGCCACAAATAAAAAGCACAAGCAAGCTGCAGCCAAGCACAAAAAACAACAAATATTTGCAGTGGGAGATCCAGTGACGGTGTTTCTTCGACGTGAATGGTTTCCAGTGGGGACTTATAGCAAGTTGCAGTCAAAGAAATATGGTCTATAGAGCTGCACAAAAATTAACCAAATCGATCAAAATGAATTGATCCAATTCAATCCAAACTAAAAACCATGGTTTAGGTTGTTTCATAGTTGGTTACGGTTTTAAAATTTTTATAAACCGAATTTTTGGTTTAAGAAAATTAGAATCCAGTTACACCCAATCAAACTAATAATATAATAAAATTATATATTTTTTAGATATGTACTTTACTAATATCAAATTATTTTTTAAATTTTTTAAAAGTTAAAAATATCTACTAAATTTCTATATTTTTTAGTATTTTTATGTTGTTATTTTGATCTCTACTAACTTGGGTAATATTTCATTCTAATTTATTATTATTATGCTATAAAATATCGAATACACAACCCGAAAATTTTTTTTTTTTAGTATTGATAAAGTTGATTGTTATCTAGTAATATGATTTTATTTTAATGTTTGTTAAGTTTCTATGATCTTTTTAATTTTTTTTTTTTAATTTTTTACTTTTGTCAAACTGACCAAACCGACTATTCAAACCGAATCCAAATAGTTTTGGTTTAGATACTTTTTAGTATTATTTGGTTTGGTTAAGAGTTGAAGTATTTAAAAATCGACTTTATTGGTTTGATTAGAAACATTTACTCCAAAACCGATCAAACCGAACTATGAACACCCCTAGTCTATATATCATCAGCAGGTAGATAAATGACAATGCTTATGTGGTGGATCTTCCTGACGGCATGAACATCTCCCATACATTCAATGTAGCTGATTTGTCACCTTGTTATCCTTTTGATGAGCCATTGTATCCAGAACTTGATCATAACTTGGATCGAGTTTTTCTCAAGTGGAGGAAGCCAGCCTTGAGTTCTTGGACCGTTTGGATAAGCAGAAGTCCAAACAGGGCCATAAATAGCCCATTTTTATTGATAATGAATAATAGGTCTTAACTTTTGATCCGAGATGAGTTACAGGCCATTTTATATTAAAAAAGATTGATTTTTGAGCTCTACATCCTCTCCATCTCGCCAAGTCTGGATGAGCTTGTTTTTGAACTGCAAAATCAATCATTTAGGCTTTTAATGGGCCACTTTTAGTTTTGGACTTTATTTTTGGCAATTGTAATCAGTCTGTTTTATTATTATTTTGTTGCCTTATTTAGAATTAGGGTTTTGAGACATATTTAAGCCTCACTTTTGTTGTTTGGAGGCAGATTCCATTTTAATAAAATTTACAATTACCCTAAAACCTCTGTGTTTTTTTATCGAACGCTTATTACGCTGCGTCAGCTTGGGACAATAAACAGTCCCCCTCACCTCCTTGTAAACCCAAAAAAAAAAAAAAAAATGGAAAATCACTTTTCTAAGGTCTACCCACCCATTACCAATAATCACTATTTCTTGAAAAATAGTAATAGAATTATAAATGTAAAGAAGTTTTTTCCAAAGAGGAGAAGTATTAAATCGGCTCAATAACCTCTTAATTACTCAGTTGATGTTCAATGATAGAAGAAATATGCTTTTGGTTGAAGCCAAGATCTAATTATTTGAGTCTGGTACAAAGTATGAGATGTAGTTAAGCCCTATGAATTTAAACGCTTCAAACATTTGATGCTCTAGGATTTTACTTTTAGTGCAGTGAATTTGTTAGGAATGAATTTCAAATTTTAGATGATTGGATACTTGATGCCCTATGATCACTTATTCAATGCTTGAGCAAATTCTATTATAAGTTTTTTCAAGAAAGGAAAGTCACCATACTTTGGACATATGATCCCCTATTTCCTTTTATGTTTTTTAAGGATCCAATTGACATTCTCAAGAGTTCACACATTCGACAACCTAGGTTTTTTCATTCAGAAAACAATCCAACCTCACTAAAGTGAATCAATAAGCTCATGAAGATCCTAAAGTATCTCAAAGTCATTAAGCCAATAAGTAAAATTCTTAAATAGTTGTCGTACATGTTCAACTCACTCTTTGAAGGATATGAGGTATTAAAGTGAAGCCCTAGTTTGTCAATCCTAAAATAATCTGATTCATTGAAACCCCAAATAGTGCTATAGGGCCACATTCCTCGTATTGATAAATAAAATACGAAATTTACTGAACCGCCATATTAAAATATGATATTGCAAAAATTATTTGCTAACGAAATGAAGGATTAGGTTGTGAATTAATCCACCTCTCCTGTATAGGTTTCAATTACAAGTAGGACCTGCGCTTTGGCCTATAGGAAGGTATATATGTTGCATGATTCTTCCCCTCTGCAAAGTTTGGGCTCAAATAGTGCCAGAGGGACTTAACAATGATATAAGGGTCAAGGAAATGAGGGGAAAGGATGGTGAAAATCACACTTTGCTCCTATTCTGCATTTTCACCAAACCTAGAGCATTCAACGGGATCAACAATTTCATTGCCACTGGTAATTTCTGGTTTGCTTGTGTTCTATTGAATAAATTAATTTTTCATTTTATGATAATGCATATGAGTGTGGCCTTTCTGTCTACAACTGTATCGCTCAAGTGGAAGACCTAAGACTTAATGTATTGGGAAGCTTATGTAGCCATGAATTTTGGCTTGACTGCCATCTTTTATATGTATCAAAATCAAATAGCTTTTTCTAGGCAAACTCTGGTGTATCAAGACTAGGTTCTAGTAGATTGGCTCATCCAATCTAGAATAGGTAGGTTGTCCATTATGGTGAGCTTTGTTGATGGCAATGTTAGCGCATAGCATTTTTTGTTGAGCTTTTGATGAGACTTCCAGAAAGTTTTTGGTGTGGGCTGAACAGCAAACAATGAGTTTGGTAATGGTTATGCTATGGAAAACAAGTCTCGTATGAGTAGGCTTCAAAGGGTGTATTGGTTGACTCGGGATTTTTGTTCTCTCCCTACTCCCTAGTTTGGCACTAACTAACAATCAAAGTGAAGGAAAATACTAAAATTCTGAGGAAAAATAAATTAATAGCAAGCTAGTTGCAGCAACAAGGAAGGACAGCAAGTATTATGTCAAGAGGTGATTATGAGAAATGATAAAATAGAAATGCTGCGTAGCAACCGCACTATAAATATTAAATTGTCTGTCACAAATACAACCTTGAACCAATTACATTGTGTAGTTTATCATTAAAATATTACAATTTGAATCCTTGATAATTTAAGGGTTCCAATTCAGATTTGAAGTTCCTTTTTCCTATTTCCCTCAACTCATTTTTATTTGTTAAAATTGGTTTTTAATTTAGTTACCTATATAATAAAATTTAATTTGACATATGACTCCCATAAATTTTTTTAATATTATCTAAGAAACTTTTAAGAGAAAATTTGAGATCTAATGTTGAATTGTTTAACTATATTTCACAGATCAATTATGGTTTTTTTATATAGATTGAATGCATAAACTTGTTTCATTGAATTAAGTTTTCTGTGAACGCTTGATTTTCAATATTTTATGAAGAATTTCTATTAGAATGTGAATTGAAATTCAAATTGTATTATTCCACATTGGGGTTTTTTTTTCCCTTATAATTAACCCTATTCCAAAAAATGCCTAAAAGAAGCCCAAGAATTGTCAATTTGTGAATAAATTGGTCTCTCCAATAGAGTTGTTGTTACAAACGGGAGTCAGGTGTTGCCTATGGAGAGTAATAGAATTATGCATTGAATGTGACTTCAAGCTCCTTTAGTTGTTGAAAAATTCCTATTTCCACCGAAGTTTCAAGCTTGAGTCTTCATGGAGCTCCTAGTGGTTACCCTTAAAAAAATCCGTTAATCTATGTTCAATTTCTTTAACAAGATTTTTAAAAGTTTGAAACATTAGTGACTCCAGTTAGTGCAGTTGTTATTGCCAAACCATATATTTCTACTTAAAGTAAAAGGCAGATGAGGCTGCCTATGGATTGAAACCTCAACATGTGCTTGACTTAGTGCCTTTACCACATGAAGCTAGAGTGAGTAATGACTTAGTAGAAGCATTTGTCGGTCATATTCGGAAGATTCATGAAGAAGTAAAGGCTGCTCTTAAAGCCAGCAATGCAACCTACTCTTTGGCTGCTAATCAACACCTCGCAGGAATTTGAGGAAGGTGATCAAGTACTTGTACATTTGATACTAGAACGATTACCCAAAGGTACTTATCACGAGCTCAAATCTAGGAAATTTGGGCCCTGTAAGGAGTTTAGGAAAATCAGTTCAAGTGCCTACTTGATTGAGTTACCACCTATCTACATCTCAGACTTATATTCCTTTGATGGGTTTGATGGTATTCCAGCTACCATCAATGCTCAAATCCAGCAGCTTCCAGTTGCAAAGGCTGATGTTATTAAAGAAGTGTTAGATGTCAAGGAGGTCTGATCTAGGTGAGACAACTCATATATAGACGATTCTTGGTGAAGTAGCTAGGCAAACTGGCAAATAAAAGCACTTGGATTGCTGAAGAACTGAAATGAGTTGATCCAACCATCTATGAGAAGTATGTTAAAGCTTACTCGTCGGACCCGAGTTCTTTTCTGACCCAGGGAGATTGATGCCGGAGCATCAAATCCAAATGAGGATTTTATTCAATTTTCCTTATTTCGTCTGGTTTAGGATTTTTATTCAGTTTTCTTTATTTAGTTTGCTTTGTTTAATAAGCCTTTTATTTAATTTGTTAGGATTAATTTTCAGTCAAGGATTACGATTTATTCTAACCAGTATAAATAGGGCCTGCTTGTAGATAATTCGGGTATTGCCGTATTGTATTCTATTTTCAATTCAAATTT
>CATKHJ010023966.1:0-39591 GCA_949750685.1 Vernicia montana | reverse complement strand
TGAGTTGATAGCCCTGAGTGGCTTTGATGTAATGTTTTATCAGGTTCTGCTTATCAGGTGGGCCCATAACCCTTGGTTTGTGACAGTTACAGCTGTCACTTTGCAGTTTTGTCATTTATTGAGCAGTCAGGCTTACTACGGATTCCGGAAGCCTTAAACTTTCCCGTTCCCTAGTGCCGGTCACGTGCCTTCGGGTTCGGGGCGTGACAACTTCATTCTTTACCATTTGGATTAGGTCTCATTAGATTTAATAGACAATTAATTAATATATATTTTATATTAAAGCTGTTGATATATCCAATTATTAAATATAAAAAGCATACTCAATTCAATCAATTATTATACTTTATATCTAAAAGAAAGGGAAATCTATAACTTGGTTTAATGACTTTCCATGGCCAGGCAAACTAACCCCTCTTGTGTACAAACTATTTTACTACACTCCGAATGCCAACGGCCCCGCGTGGAATCGTTTGAGGTGCATCCTCATCACTGAACCTTATGCATTCTTGAACTGGAGAATTGGGGATTTAGTTCAAGGCATGATACAAGGTTTACATCAAATTTTGTCAGAGAGTCATTGCTTACAAGGGTCAGCTATTGGCACAGGCAGAGGCTGAGGGTTGGACCATCGTCCAGGACATATTCGGAGAAGAACAATGTTCAAATTAGTCAAAATTGGAACTGAAACATTGTTTTGTATTAAACTCGCAAGTCATAAAAGTAAAGCATGATTATTGAGCTCAATTAAATTTTCAAATTTAAATTCAATGCATTTACCATTCAAATTTAATAATAACATTTGACTTGATTAAACTCTAATTAAACTCAAATATTGTGAGTTAAGTTTGAATAACTTAATATATTTACACTATTATAATCCATACACAATATATAGTTTTATTGCGTTTTAGAGAATTTAATTATCAAATTAAAGAAACAATTTTTTGTTAATTGATATTTTTAAGAAAATATTTTTTTAAAACAAAATTGCATGAAAAAAAAATTAATTAATTAATTAATTTTTTTTTTTTTTAATTTGAGGAAGTATTTTCTATAATTGCTGATGATATAATGGATAAAAGAAGATTTTACAACAGATTGTTAGAAATGGCAAAAATAACAAAAGAAACTCAAACATGCACTTGCACGATGGGCCCTCCTTTTCTTCTTATGCTAGTTGGTACTAGTACTCAGTACAAGAACAAGCATTTAAAAGGGTGGGACCTAAATTTCTTGCATGAACACGTGGCGACACCCCGTTGGTCTAAATCCTACAGTTAGATTAAAGAGATTCACTTTAGTAACAGAAGCACTTACACAGCGCAACAATCCTACATGTGACTTTACAACGTAAGCAACTGTCTTACGTGTTCGAATCCAACTTAACAGCTAATACTATTAATCACGTGTCGTCCCTGACCCTTGGCAAAAAAAAAAAGTGTCGTCCCTGACCAATCAAAATCCCAAAAGGAGATATAAATTTACGAAATTATCCTTATTTAAATGTTTAATTCCTTATATACCCTCAATGGACATCCCTTCTCCTTCTTGGATAAATTGTTTATTTCTCTTTCCTTTCTCCCCTATTTAATAATAATAAATAAATAAAAACTGAAAATCTCTATCTTTTAAATTAAAATCTAGGGTTTGCAGAAATCTGCACTACTAGATCCAGAAGCGTTTGAAACCCTAATTTTTCTTCTAATTTGGGGTTTCAAGGGTTTCGATTTCTTCTCATTATCTCGAATTGGCTTTTGGTTTATTCGAGAATTTGGAATTTTAGGGTTTTGCTGGTTTTGGTTGACCTGAATTTCTTAAATTTGGCTTTTTGACTTGTGAGAAAGTTAGGGTTTTTGGGGGTTTTTGATTGCGTAAGGTTTTCACTAATTCGGTCTATATAAAAGGGCCTTTTTTCTGATTGAATTGACGTGGAGTTTCTATAATTAATGTTTGGTCTCTGCGAAAGTTTGTTCGAGTTTCAGTGTTTACTTTGGTGTTGATTGGCTGGCTTTTAATTGTCTCTAAATTGGCGTGCGTTCGCTTAGCGTGAAAGCTCGCAGTTTTAGGTTTTGTTTTAATGGCGAAGGTGGGTGAGGAGGACGTTGAATATGATAGCGATCCTGAGGAGGAAAAGCGCCTGTTGGGAATGAGAAGGCGTGAAGCGGCAAGTGATGATGAGGAAGGTGAGGGGGAAGAGAAGCCCAGAATGGATCGGAGGGCTCCCATTCACTCTGATGAATCCGATGGCCAAGGTGGGGCTGCCGAATATGATGATGAAGACGAGGAATTAGAAAGGGAAGAAGATGAAGAAGAGGTTTATGAAGATGAAGAAGAGGAAGAAGTTTATGGGGATGAGGAAGAGGAAGATGAAATTGATGGGTTTGAGGAAAGGAAAGAAGGGAATGAGGAGAGAGTAGGAGGTGATGGTGGGTTGGAAGTTAAGAAGAAGGAAGTAGAGGGGAGGAATGTGGAGGAGGGATTAGAGGGGAAAGCAGTGGAAAATCATGTGGAGGAGGAGGAGGAGGAAGAGGAAGAGGATGGAGAGGGGAAAAAGGAGAACGAGCCATTTGCAGTACCCACTGCAGGAGCTTTTTACATGCATGATGATCGGTTTAGGGACAATGCTGGTGGTCGGCACAGGTAAGTGTGGTCTATCAGCAGAAGAAATTTGTTGGAAAGATTATATTTTTCCCCTCTTCCATATTTTAAATCCTTGACTATTGGGTTGTAGTTAATTATTGGTAGTTTGCTGAAATTTATCTTTGTTTCTGGCATTGTTGATACATATATGATGAATTGAATGGTTAAACTATCGGATTATGGTCTGATTAATAATCTAGTTTCATTATGAACTAACATTTCGTTTTTGTTGGGATAATCTAAAGGGAGTACTTTCTTTTCACTGATTATGTTAGGTGTAAAATTTGCAAATATTAGTGTAATATTTATAGTTATCACCAAATTTCCCTTTGTAGCCTGTGAATAAGGGTAGTTATTAGTTAGAACTTGGGGGAAAAAGAATTTGCATACAAGTCATCATGGTATATTCAAAATATGGGCTTGCGGTGCTTCTGTTCCAAATTAAATGTTCTTTGTATTTTAAGAAACAGAAGTTCGAAGTGCTTTAATATCTTGTTGTGTAGTTCCTCCATTTGTGCTCTCTTACTGTTCCCCATCTGAATTAAGCCTGATTCCCCACCCTATATCTATATGGAGTTTGTACCCTGGTGGCTAGAAAACAAAAGTGTATTTTCTTGCTTGCACTAGTCTATTTAGTTTTCCTTTTGATAGCTCTTAGAGGTTGTGGTCTTGGTGTACCAATTTTTTTAATATCCTCTTTAAATTGCTATTATCATGGAATTCAAACATTTTCTTGATGAATTGGTTTAGTTGTGTGACTCTTCATTGAGTTGTTAATTAGTTAGTGGTGGGATATCAAATTTCCATTAGATGGTTGCAGAGAAATAATAACTTAAGTTTAAACAATGTTTTTTTTTTCTTTTTATTTTAAGATAACATTGTGCATGCTATTTGAATCTGAATATGCCCAGTTAAATATTCTTATATACACTGAACCTGGATTGTAATTTCGCATTCATATATCATGTGCATGTCTGTGTTTTTGTTCACATTTTGCATTTCGAAATGAGACAAGGACATATGTTTTTCTTGATCCCTTGTCATGTTGCTTTCCTTGATGGTTAGAAACAACATTATTGTGGTGGATAAATTTTCCGACTTGGTAATGGATTGAAAGTAAGGCAACAAGAATTGGATGAAAATTTTGTTTATATCTAGCTTGTGTCATTGCTTGATCAAGTTTTTGTTCTTAATGGTATGTTTCACTTTTCATATTCTCATAGCGCTAATGTTCCCATGTCATTTTACCTGTAATCATGCCATTTATTACACAAGTAATTTTAAAATCAACTGTCATACTTGGTTTAGGCGAACATATGGTGGAAGGAAACTGTGGGAGTCCAAAGACGATAAGAAATGGGGGCATGACAAGTTTGAGGAGATGAATTTGCAGGAAAGGCATTATGAACAGGTGATAATTTTTTACAAACAATGGATGAAAATGTTTGTTCTCTTCCATCTAACCCTCCCTTTTTTTTTTGTTCTCTCTTTCTGAACTTTCCTTTAAAAATATTTTCAGGGAAGGAGAGGTTCTAAAGGTCATTTTCAAGGTCGTGGTGGGAAAAATCGAGGTCCAGACCGTGGATATGCCAGAAGGAACAAATCTAAAACATTCAGCAATGGTAATAATCAGAACCAGGCACAAAAAAGTGTGAGAGGGAGAGGGCCTAGAAAGTATGAACCTACATGGAAGAGCAGTAGCCAGGCATCTCCAACACAAAACAAACAACCTGAGAAGCTGTTTGAGAAAAATTCGCATGGTACTTCTGGGAGAGTTTTTGCACCAATATCAAATATAGAATCTGATCAAGTGCCACCTGCTAGAAAACATTCAAGCTTGAGTTCTGCTTCTCCTCCTTTTTATCCTTCTGGATCTTCGAATAAAGATATAACTTTAACTCAGAAAAGGGATGTACAACCTGGAAGTTCAAGCAGGAATCTTCGCACTTCTGTTATAGATGAAAGTTTCTCTATGCAGCAAGCCAGTGCCCTGATGCGAGGAAAAAATATAGCTGATTCTGTTGGTATTGACAAGCTTTACATAGATGATTCTGTTACTTCAACTGCTGGGAAGCACACTATACAAATGCCACCTTCTGGATCATCATTGGTCAATACCATGCAATCCTCCCAGTCCAGAACCCAAGGAAGGGGTGTAGCTATTTCAGGACAGATGACTTATCAATCAGCCCCCATGCGAAACCAAGTCAACAGGGTCTCATCAGCAACTCAGCCCCATTCTGTTCAGCGGAATCCTGCTCAAATTCGTGCCCAACCTTCTGTTCATGCTCCTGGTCAACAGTTGGGCCAACGCTCTGGTAGTGGATCTCAAGCTTCTTCACCACCAAAAACAGCTATGTCAATAAATTCTTATGAACCTGGAGAAGCAGAAACTACTTCAGAATCAAGTAAATCTAGAGGTGCATTGGTTGGAAAGGGAAAAGGAAGTATTCAAGGGAGTGGAAGAAGCTCTTTTCTGTATGGTGGGGGGCAAGTTATGGGAGCCACAGGGAACATGGGTGTTGGTCATGGTGATCAAAACTTTCCTGCAACTCCAGCCTTCTTGCCAGGTATAGGTTTTTGGGTCACATTTTCTGCTTTATAGGATAAACAGGAATTCTAAAAAATTTTGGACCATTAAGAGCTTTCATTTATGGTATTCACTCAAGCTAGTGCATTAGTGTTATTAGGATTGATTTTATTAATCAAAAGATTGTCCTTTTTATTTTGTTATAGTTCATTAAATTCTTCAAGGCCATTCATTTTTGTCACTTTTCTGTGTTTTTTGTTTTGATTAGAATGTGGAAGTTAATATTTTGGTGTAGGAAAGAGCTTACCATATCTTACTGATTTTTAGATTCATAATTCTGTTTTTTAACTAAATATTGTATGGTATTTGTGAATTGGATGATTTCTTATCATGGGTGATTGGTAAGCAGTTATGCAATTTGGGGGTCAGCACCCTGGCGGTATTGGAGTTCCTGCTGTTGGTATGGCGTTTCCTGGATATGTTGCTCAACCTCAACTTGGTTTAGGAAATTCTGAAATGACCTGGTATAATAATTCTTCCTTTTTAGTAGTATGCTATTCCTTTAGGGATTCTTGGCTTTTCCCTTAAATCTTTTATTCTCTATGAGGGTATCAATTATAAGGGGCCAATTAATGCTTTTTGTTTATCTATTTTTTCCACTTGCATAATCAGACTTGTCACTATTTCTGTTTTCAAATTTTTTTCTTTTCACTGTGTTTAAAGTTGTTGCTGATCAATTTGTATCCAACTAGATATTAGTCTTGCAATGTAGTTAAATGAATGATCACATGGTGGAAGTTGTTGCTCAGTTTTTAAGGCTAGTAATAGTTGTGACGATTTTTATGATGTTTAGGCTACCAGTTTTGGCTGGTGCTGCGGGAGCTTTAGGGGCTACTTATTGTTCTCCATACATTGCTGTTGATGGTGCTTATCATCCTCGCCCTTCTGGACAGACAGCTTCTGTGGGTTCTTCAAGGTTAGTAGCCTGTTATTTCCATTGAAATTATCTTTTGCTTTTTTGGTCCACTGGTATGTCTATTGTTCAATATATTTGAATGAAGTGTATGGTTGTTAATGTTCTTACTATTTGTCCTAAACTTTATCATGATATGAGATAGAATGGATGTGCATGCGTGCATCATATATTAAAATGCTACATGGAAAATATGTGGATGCAGACAGAGAAAACCACTTGTGATCTTGTATTATGTATGTCTTTTTGTTAAGTCTTCTGTTTATGGATTGCTTAATCTTATACAGATGCCTGTGTGCAAGTAATTCAACTCTGAAGGCCAGTTAGTTGATTTATTGCTCTTGTTATTCTTAAAGTTGCAGATGTGGGGTGTTAGCTTGTAACTTGATGTATATATTGGATGATATTAATTGCTCTCAATTGGTCTGCGATGTGTTAAATGTGTGCTTGTGACTTCCTGGTCTAAAATTTTTGACTTCATTGTCCTAATTCAGATCTTGTATTTTCTCTCATTACTGTTGTTCATTGTATGAACATATATTCCTTGTGTCATCTTTAAAGACCTGGGTTTTCATTACTTGTGAAAGATTTTGCTTGATGTTTCCATGACATTGCATTAGCATGCTTTTACTTATCATTTGTCTCTGCAAGTTGCCATGTCAATCCTGGCTGAAGTTGAGGCTTCATTGACATTATTGATGCATGCTTGATGGTGTCTTGCAGCAAAGAGAATAATACTAACAAGTCCAATAATGAATGGAAACCTTCCCAGAGACCTGGTAATACTCAATCCCTTTATGCTTTTGTACTTCAATCTTTTTGACTTGTGTAATTACACACCATGCTATCAGTTATTATATTCTTATATGGAAACTAACTTGTGACTTGTCTTCTCTGCAGAACTTGTGAATGATGAGTTTGGGCAACGACAAAAGCCTCGCAGGCAAGTGGACTTTCCTATGCTCTTCCCAAGGGGACTTGCCTGTTTATCTTCTTAGCCATGTGTTTTCCTTCAATCAAGGTTTTTGAATTATTTCCTGTTTCTTTATGCAGATATTCAGAGATGGATTTTAAGCAGCCAAGTACTAGTACTTAGATAAAATGGACCATAGTTGAATAAGCTGATAAAGGTTAAGTTCTGTTCAATCAAGCTTATATATAATTTGAAGATTGCAAAGTGCTTGATTGTGGTTTTGTGGTGATGCAGGCCCTTGATAAGGCCCTTTGTGTTCTCCAGCTTATTCTGGAGTGCTTTGGGCCGCATTATGTTCCAGGATATTTTAGGTAACTGCATTTTGGCCTCTTGTACCACCTTCAGGAGATCTGCCTTTTTTGTTTTCTGAAATTACAAAGATCAAGTTCCTTGAAGAATTTTGTTTTATTTTATTTTAACCTGCAAGTGAAATTGCCCCTCTATTCATTCCTTTGTTTTTAATCTGTTTGAATTTTGCAGTTATACGTAACAAACACCTGCTCATGCTGCAGTCAATTTGAGAACATAATTGTGGCTTGACGGGTGGTAGCTTCTTGTTTAAATGTGAGGTATGTACATTACAGATAGATCCCCTTTGATTTATTTGTTTCTAAAGGCATGCTGGGCAAATTGATATTTTGCCTATGTTTCTGTTGCAGGTTTTCTTGTGGCTTGGTTTTTTAGTGAAGCTTGAGAGAAATTGTATGCGGGCTTCTCCGAAAACTATATACTAAAAAAACAAAAATTGAAAAAGAACAAGAACTATTGTGCAGAAGCTGTTTGCTCGGTGACATTGAGTTTTCCATATTTGTATAAGTAGATGGTGTTTGAGTTTTCCAAACGGACTTTGATGACCTTAACTTTGTGGTTGAGTCTGGTTTCGAGAGCACTTTTTTTTTTTTTTTTCCCCTCTATATGTAATGGGATTTTTATTTAGATGAGGACTGAGTACTTGCAGGGTAGAGAATTTATTTGTCCAGTGGACATGTATTGTGTTGACAAATGCTTTTTTAAAGCTATGGAATGTGGCTATGATTTTATATGTTCCTTCTGTTCATGTTATGATAAATTATGACAATAAATTTTCTGTGCAATTTTTATTTTTATTTGTTTCGAGTTTTGTTTGAAACCCAGAAACTTTCTAATGTCCCTATTGGAGTTGTTGCTAGGTCTTGTAGTAAAGTAGAAATGCAAAATCAATTCTAAATCTATTAAAATCTCAATGATGAAATCAAAATAAACAGTGATGCAACTTTGTTCTGAGTTTTTATGACGTATAAAAATTCCAGTTGGCAATTGTTTATTTGGGATTTTGGGAATCTTCACTCTTCAAATGGTCCCTAGTGGCCCTTTCTACCATGATAATTTCTTTTTAAGTTTTAATTAGTCATTCATTATATATATATATATAAATATAAATATATTGTGAAATGAAAGCCATTATATTTATATATAAAATTGTCAAAACAAATGTCATTCTCCATGCTTAGATGAGTTTGGAAAGTAATAATAGCATTTAATAATTATTATTTGAGCTTTTATCTTGAAACGAATGAATTCATTCCTTGTCAATCAATAAAATGAAATGATAAATAATTACTACTACATTTTCTTTTTCAACTTAAAATTTCATTAAGAAAAGAACTACAACATGATTTATAAATTTAGCAAACTAAAATCTATTAAGCTACAATTTGGCTTTAGTTTTTTTTATTCTTTTATGTCTTTTTCAAAAGATATTTAAAATAATATGAAATTATATCTTATTCTATAAAAAATATATATAAAAATATATATATATTTTGCCAAATCAAATAAAAATACTTTATGAGCAGCAACTTTCATGCTTTGACTATCTATACTTGATGCTTAGTGCCATCTAACTAATTAAATAAACTCTAGGGCAAAAAAAATAAAATAATAATAATAATAATTAAATAAACCAAAGCGTATACTTATTCACGTAATAAAAAAAAAGTTAACGGCTATGATTAGTTGAATGTGCAAAGGGATCGTCCAGATCGATCACAACCACAACAGATCAACGGCCAGAATCAACCAAGGAGTCACGCCGACAAATACACTGCAAATAAATCTCTCACACAACACAATACACTTCTTTACTGTTTCAAAAAACAGTATTTACAAATCTGAATATGCCACGTGTACAGTGGCGCTGTAGGCTACCATAGCCAACTCCTGAATGACACGTGCGATCCGTCTTTCGCCAAAAACATTTTCATATTTCACACTCAGAGACATTTCTCTCTCTCTCTCTCCCAAAATCCTCTCAACTCTCACTCTGCAAGTCTTTGCTCTTTCTCTCTCTAAAAAGCTCTCTGTAGAAGAATCAAGAACAGAGATCTTCAGTTTCTTACTCAAAAGATCGAAAAAAGTAATTTCTTTTCTTCTTTAACTGTCTCTTTTAGCTTCAATGTTAACTTAGTTTGTTACTGAATCTTGAACATTAGCAGTTTTTTAAGTCGATTTCTTGAGAAATTCGTTCATTTTAGGGTTTGATACATTGGACTCTTAGCCTTGTTCTTGAATTTTAGAAAGAACAAAGAAACTGTGAAATATTGTCAAATTAGTTTCTCATTGGTTATTTTGAGTAGCTTTGAAGTGTTTTCGGTTACTATAAGTTCTGTTTGGTTGCTGAGAAAATGGAGGAAATTTAAAGAAAGAAAAATTTATTTGTTAATGTGTTTTGTAGGATCGGAATTAATTGAGGAACTTTACTTTCTTGGAGCACTATGTTTGGTTAATGATTATGGCTTGCTTTACATGTTGATAATCAAATCATAGTTTAAGATTCTACTAATGTTGATTAACAAGAAATGATTCTTTATAGTTTGTTGTTATGGCTCTGTTTGGTTGCTGAGAATGTTTAGGATAAGGAACGAACTTGGAGAGACTATTTTCCGTAGTATAATTAACTGAGATTCTGGCTTCAGAAGTAACTGGAAATGGTGAGTTATTTGTTACGTTAAGCTTTCTTTTGTGGCAGAAAAAATATATAGGAAAGAAAAAGAAATGAAACCATGATTCTTGAATTTATTAATTAGACCTTAAAAAACTACAATTTCACTCGAATAAGCTTTGATTTTTCCATTTTTATCAGCAGTCAGGCGGACTGCTTCATAACTTTTAATTTTCTTTTCTTTCAATTGAATTTTCTCTGTTACTTATACATGTGCATGGTTGCCGGGAAAATGAAATAAAATATTGAAAAGTAACAGAAAATGTAAAATAAACCTTTTTAATTTCCTTTTTCAGGTAATTCTGAAGGGCAATTTAAGACCAGATGAATGCCTTCAGTTCTAAATATCACACAAGCAATGTGGATTAAGTTCTTTTCTGTTGGAATATAGTTGCAGAAGCAAATGGAGGAAGGAATGTCCAGAGGGGATTTGCATGTAAATGTTGTTAGGCAACCATCATTAAGGTCTGGTGGAAGCATTAAGTCCACACTTTCAGGGAGATCAACACCTAAGAATTCTCCCACATTTCGGAGGTTGAATTCCAGTCGAACTCCACGAAGAGAGGGGAGGGGTATTGGAGGTGTACAGTGGTTTCGAAGCAATCGATTAGTTTACTGGTTACTTCTGATTACTCTCTGGGCATACCTTGGGTTTTATGTCCAGTCAAGGTGGGCTCATGGTGATAACAAGGACGACTTTCTGGGGTTTGGAGGTAAAACTGGAAATGGGATTTCAGACACTGAACAGAATAAGCGACGAGATTTGCTTGCCAATGATAATTCTGTAGCTGTAAAAAATGGGACCAATAAGATTCAGGTAGAAGATGGTATAGGGAAGGGAGTAATTTTGGCCAAGAAGGGGAAAAAAGGTTCTAATGAGAACAAAGTTTCTTCCTCAAAGAAGAGGAGTAGGAGACCAGGGCGCAGGCTACGCAGTAAAGCACGTGAAAAACAGAAGAAAACAGTAGGGGTAGAAAGTAATGATGTAGAAGTACAGGAACCAGACATTCCCCGGACAAATACATCTTATGGTTTTCTTGTTGGTCCATTTGGATTCACGGAGGATAGAGTTTTGGAATGGAGTCCTGAGAAGCGAACCGGAACTTGTGATAGGAAGGGGGACTTTGCACGCCTTGTGTGGTCTAGGAAATTTGTCTTGATATTCCATGAACTCTCAATGACTGGGGCTCCACTTTCAATGATGGAGTTAGCAACAGAGTTTTTGAGCTGTGGAGCCACAGTTTCAGCTGTAGTTCTAAGCAAAAAGGGTGGTTTGATGTCAGAACTTGCTAGGAGAAGGATCAAAGTTCTTGAGGACAGAGCTGACCTCAGTTTCAAAGCTGCCATGAAGGCAGATCTTGTGATTGCAGGATCTGCAGTATGTGCATCATGGATAGGTATGAAACCCTTTGCTACTGCTAATTATCTGTATGAATGCTTTTAGAGGCCATGAAACAAAACACATAGATTGCATTTTGAAATAAATCTTTGTAATCCCTTCATTGCTAGTTGCAGGTTATTTTAGAATTATACTACTACTACTACCACTACTAACCAGCCACAGGACAGTGTGTGTACTTCTTCAACTAAAAATCTAAAATCTTTTGATAATAAATTTTGTACCTGTGCATATGTAATTTCTGATACTCTTGTCTGTAATGGAACTCAAACTGCATTATTGCAAACGTATTATACTCATGGTTAATAATTGTTGTGATTTATGTTGGATGTCATACCTAAACGTTTTTTTGCTGACAATTGCAACAATTTCAGAGAACATAAGATGAAATTATATTCTGTAAAAAGATAGTATCTTCCTTACACCTCCTTCTTTCCCTCTGTAAATGGGCTGAGCTGACTGGAACTGATCTGATGTACCATAATTGCTTATGCCAATTGATCTTTTATGGCTCATGGAAGATAGTTGGAATTGTACTGTTTACAGTGTTGCCTTTCAATACATTGAATCATGCATATGCATATGATTTGGATGATCCTGATGGTTCCTCTGTTCTGTTGGATGTCTTTTATGCAGCAGTTTCTAGTTGTATTAACCAGTTAAATAGATGTTAGGTCCTCGTCTGGGTTTGATTGGATCCATTAACTATTATCATTGAACACTATTTTTTAAAATATATAGTTGATTTGAAGTCTTTCTTTTGACAGCAGAGATTATAAAACTATTTTTTTCTTATATAGTTAATTCTTATTGCTAAGAAATGATGTAAGAAAGTAACGATTTTTACCATTGGGTGTGCCTGCTTCTGAAAATAAACTAGGGAAGCTGATCCAGTTTTTTTCAGATATGTAGTTAATTTGTTTTGCAAATGTTGAAGGTGATATAACCTTAAGTGCTGCACTTTGGTTTCAGATCAGTATATTGCTCGTTTCCCAGCTGGCGGCAGTCAAATTGCTTGGTGGATTATGGAAAATCGCCGAGAATACTTTGATCGGTCAAAGATTGTCCTTCATCGAGTGAAGATGTTGGTCTTTCTCTCTGAATCTCAGTCCAAACAATGGCTATCTTGGTGTAATGAAGAAAATATTAAGTTGAGATCTCCACCTGCAATAGTTCAACTTTCCATTAATGATGAACTAGCTTTTGCTGCTGGCATTGCTTGTTCATTAAATACTCCATCATCTACCACTGAGAAGATGCTGGAGAAGAGGCGGTTGCTACGAGATTCTGTTAGAAAAGAGATGGGATTGACAGATAATGATGTGCTTGTCATGTCTCTCAGCAGTATAAACCCAGGAAAAGGACAACTCTTACTTCTTGAATCAGCACAGTTGATGATTGAACCAGAACCTCTGCAGAAAATAAGAAGTTCACTGGATATAGGTGAAGATCGATCTACCTTAGCTGCAAAACATCACTTAAGATCCTTGTTACAGGATCTGAGAGATACTGATGAATCTTCAAATGGTCTAGATAACTCCAGTAAGTCCTCTATCAGGTTGAAAGAACCTAAGAAGAAAGGCTTACAGCTAGCCCGTCTCCTTAACAGAAGACGCAAGAAAAGAAAAATTTTGTCTAATCTTGAACAAGTACCAGAACAGCATCTTAAAGTTCTTATTGGTTCCGTTGGATCTAAGAGCAATAAGGTGCTTTATGTCAAAGAAATGCTGAGGTACATGTCCGAGCATTCAAACTTGTCAAAGTCAGTGCTTTGGACTCCAGCAACTACACGTGTTGCTTCACTTTACTCTGCAGCCGATGTTTATGTTATAAACTCCCAGGTACCAAACACACAGCCTGCTACTAACTTATCGCTGCATGCTCAAGCACCACATGTTTCACATCAAAATCTCCGAATGTGAAGATATAAATTTAGATTATAAATATGCATCTCATACTGCCAATGAAATTCTTTGGCATGGCTAATGTAATTACTATTTTCTTTTGTCTTTGTTGTTTGAGGTTTTTTTTATTAATTACTATATTTAGTAATCCTCATGTGAGAAATTTGAATATGGCTTATTATGCAACAACTTCATTTCACACTTTAGAACAAGAGATAGCTGATAGCATACATCTGAGAGAGACGTTCTGCGTGAAAAATTTGTCCATTCACAAAATGTTAAGAGTTTTCTAGCAGTGAAGTTTTCTATTCCTATCACCTATTAAAAATGCAGTAACATACTGAAGTATTATATGAAAATATTAGTATTGATTTGATAGCTTCCATTATTAGTTTAAGCATCTTGTCTTTTTTTTTTTTTTATATATATTTTCTTCCTCTGATTGGCATGTAGTTATGCTAAGAGGAAAATTATCTAGAATAATTTTGGGTTGGCATGCAGAAGAAAGCCCTTCAAAGTTAAGAGCTCATCAATAACGTGTTACATACTATATTTCATTGAGAACTTCACTAAGGTATTCTAAATTATGTTTTCTTCAAAATTTCCTTTGAAGATTTCATCCACATTAAGGTTCAGCAATATTCTATCATGACTTTTCTTCAGAACAAACCTTAGAAAGGATTGATTTTGATCATTAAGTGAAAATGTTGTCTTTTCAAGGGCCTTGAATACAGCAATATGGGATATTTGATTAATAATACCTTGTGAATCTACTGAAGAATCTAGAATGAAGTAGCAATGCTTCACCAGCTTTTTTGAAGTTCAGCATTTCCAAATACTATCCATAGCAGTCTTCTCATTACATTGTAGTAAAACTATGTTTGATTTTGGAAACAATCAAATTTATAAAACAAGGTAGGACTGTTGTAGTAATATCTATCATTTGACGCCTATTTACTTGTGTAGTTCGATCACACAAATAATTTCTCTTTCATTCAATTTATGGTTATTTCTGACCTATAAGATTATTCTGTGTTCCCATAAAGCACGCATTAATTTGGAGTTCATTCACAGGGGCTTGGAGAAACCTTTGGGAGAGTGACAATTGAAGCAATGGCATTCGGTCTTCCGGTAAGCAATTCTTAACAGACATTATTTACTTATCCCTGCTAAAATTTGATTACCAAATCATGGAACGATTTTTTATTATTTTTCTCAAAGCATGCCACAGCAATGGCATGTGCCAACTCTTTTCCATGAAAATTGTCTACTGGCCTGCTCTTCCTGGGATAATAGCACACCACACATAGTTGAGTTACTTCTGAATATCAGTGTCAAATTTTTATGTTTCTAGATGAGCACTTTTGCAATAAGCTTGAAAGCATGCCATCTTCCATATATTTATTTTGGGTTCTTACTGATAAATTGTGTTTTAAATATTTTCTGCTTGATCTGCTTTATTTTATTAACTGAGAGGCTAAAACAAAATGTTCTTTTCTCAAGAAGGATTTTACAGTCTTGTCCTACAAATCTAATTATATGCCTGTACAAACTGGTCAATCTCTCTCTGTCTCTCGCTTCACACATATTTTTGAGGAATCACATCATGGCTTCATTCCATGCTTACACTGTGGATTGCTCTTCAATGTGTTCACTGATTAAGTTTTAGAGGTAGAAGGCTTGAATCTTTCATCTCATGCACGGGCATTTACCTGTTAAATACCTTTAGAAGGAGCTGGCAGAAAATATTAAACGATGGACCCCTAGATAAGGTGCCTAGGTTTGGTCCATCTAAACATGGTAGGGGCTTGACAAAAATAAATTCAGATATTATAGCTTATTCCAATCAACACTCCAAGCAGTCTGCAATCAAATATCATGAAGTACATTGTTTTGTTTTGAGATTTACTTGAAAGAGTCTTACAATTCAATACCTTAAAATTTATGAAAGGTTTTTGCAGCTATATGTTCACACTTCTGCAGTGCCCATAAAATGAATTCCCAAGTAACTTGTAGGGGAGATAGTCGGAAGAACTGAGCACTGGAGTCCCGGACATCCTGCATGTATTTTTATATGTGATTCCAACCTTCAGTCTTAAAAGTGAATAAACAGTGGTTATTAAATTTGTGTTGGAACAAGGGTGGACTTTGTGAAACTATTAGCCAGAGACATGTAGCAAGGATTAGCCTTTTTCCTTTTTAAGATAATATTATTTTAATGTGCCAAAGGAGGGTCATAACATCCTTTGCACAGGGGGATAAACAAAGAGTAAGGAATGTGTAGCAAGGAATATTGTCTGCACACAAAATGTAACTCATGGCTTTACTGGGACCTGACATTGCATTGGTCTCTTACATGATTGTAAAATTTGTATTGTATTCCTTTTATTCTGATGGTACATTGGAAAGCTAGATGTCTTATCAGTGAAATCCATCTTTTTTAAGGGTCCTGAATCCATTTGTGATGTACAGTACAGTTGCATTTTCATCTGATGCTGCATGGATTCAAAAGTGCAACAAGATAAGTCTTAACAATTTCTTTTCTTATCCATTTTATGGTGCAGGTGCTTGGAACAGATGCTGGAGGCACAAAAGAAATTGTTGAGCACAATGTAACAGGACTTCTTCATCCTGTGGGGCGGCCAGGAACTCATGTTCTTGCTCAAAATCTTCGATATTTGCTAAAAAATCCATCTGTAAGGGAGCAAATGGGGATGAAAGGGAGGAAAAAGGTAGAAGGAATGTATTTGAAGCGGCACATGTACAAGAAATTTGTAGATGTTCTGTACAAGTGCATGAGAGTCAAATAACATCTGCAGCTAGACAGACTCATTCTTTAATTGGTTTCAATTTGAAGCAAGCTGTGAGTATCACTACACAATTGTTTTACCTTGTGCATTTTGATATGAAAAGGCAACGAATTATCAAATCTGAGGGAATGAAATGTTTCTCAATTGATTAGAAGTTGTAGCCATTTTGCTTTGAATTTGGAGCTCTGAAGTTCATTTCCATGAACATATTCTCTTTGGTGTACATATAATTCTTTCTTGCATTACATTGAATAAGTCACCTTAAATAGATGTGTAGTGTTTTTGAGTGTTAATTGTTTGTAAATTTGGTGTGAGAATTTATATCACTGCCTAGAAAGTAGAAACACCAATTCTTATATAATCCACCAGGTTCTCAACAAAGAAAAATGTGCTGTTAACTGTACTCGAGTTCTCTATTTACAGAAGGTATTATAGATGACGAGAGTATAGATTTGAAGCAGGCAAAATCACTGTAACAATTCTCCATTGAGATTTTGGGGCTCCCTTTTTGTCCAAACAAAAGTTGAGCCTTATTGTCTTGACCCTAAATATTGAACCCATGTCAGGCAAACTCTTTTACCAACCAGTTGTATTATTTTAATTGGGATAAGTTGTAAATACACTTTTGGTATTTATCATAAAGCGCAAATTGATTTTTTATGTTTGTCGAGGTACAAAAATATACATGGCTTTACAAAAAGCTAAAATTACGCCGCAAAATTTAATGTCTTTTTCTTTTACCTTTGATTTTTATTTGTGGACTCCACATTTAGTCGTATGTGGACTAAAATACTAATAAATAATATGTGACATTTACTCTGCATCTCTCTCCTCTCCATAATTTTTATTTTTTTTCTTTCTAAAATTTTCTCTCTCTTCATCAAGAAACACACTCAAAATATTCATATTCTAGTCTTTTTTTATTCCAAGTTTTGAGTACCATCATATTATTTACTTGCTTTTTTAGTGTTACGTGTTTGCTCCTCTTTTGTCTGCGTTCATGGTTGTTGAACTGCCCTTTATGTTAATAAGAAAAACAAAACAAAAAAAGGAGCAATCTTTATCTCTTATCCCTATCTTTCACTCTTATATAAATATTCAATATTTTTTCTTTTTTTTGTGTACTGTGTATTTTTGTGTGATTTTTAAATAAGTATTTTTACCGGTGAAGAGCGGTTTTTTTTTTTTTTTTTTTTTTTTTTTTGCAAATGGGTCATTTTTAAATCTCTTCAATTCTATGCAAAGAATGGATTTTTATATCTTTTGAGAACTCCGTTCATGAATTTGGAAACTGAGATTTATCAAAATCATGTGAATGTGAGATGGGTTTATTAAAAAATATGCAATTATTAGTAAATCCAATTCAGTGTTATTATCAAATTTTGCTTTGTTTGATAAAATAACAGGTCATGAATGTTTAATCTTCTGTTTTTAAAGAAGCCCATTTCAGTTTTATTATCAAATTATCAAATGCTAGAATTGTAAAATTTTAGTTAAAACTATTTCAAATTTGTTTTAAATTTTGTGTTAATCCATTTCTTTAGTCTTTTTCATGACCATATTGATATACTCGTTGTTGTGTACTTGTTGATGTTAATGGCAAAGGAGTAACTTTTGCTTTGTACTCGTTGCTGTGTTGTAGAGTTATCGAGTTGAATTTTAATTTGTTCAGACTTGACTCGATATTTTTTTTTTAAGGTCGAGCTTAAAAATCATGTTCAATTTCGGCTCGTTTAAACTCGAGCTCAACTTATTTTGAAACTCGTTTATAACTTGTCGAAATATTCAATTTCCTAAATATTTATTTCTAATAAAATAACTATACAAAAATATTTAAAACTAATATAAAAAAAAAAAATCCAATTAGTGAAAAAAAAAATTCAATAATAAAATTGAACATTACATGTATTACAAAGATATTAATTAATAAAAAAAAATATTTTTAAATATTAGAATATTAGATTATATAATAAGAAAATATTAGATTATGTTAATCAAGAATATATATATTTTAACCAAATTGAATTATCAAAAAGTTTATAGAAGCATTAAAATATATTTTTTGAAGTGCTAAAATTATTAAGTTAATAATAATAATAATCAAGCTGTTCACAAACCTATTAAGCGAGCTGTTTGTGAGCCTGTTCACGAGCCTAATTGAATTGAGTTTAACTTTGTTCAAACTCGATTCATTTATTCATCGAGTTTTAAAGTAAGATTCAAGCTATCATTATCGAGCCGAACACCAAACCGCTCACCAACGGCTCGGCTCATTTATACCTCTATTGTGTAGACACGCCCAAGTCAACTCACTGCCTAAATTGCCAGGTGGCTGATGAGGAGTTATACTAGTACAAGAAGGATAATATTGGGTTGGCACCAAATTCAAGTATTGGGGCAAGATTGAAATCTACCTTGGAGAAACAGAGGGTGTTGTAGAGGTTTTTGCTTGTATTGGCTTTGATTGGAACCTATATGGTGATTGGTGATGGTGTCCTAACCCCTGCTGTTTATGGTAATTAGTTGTTTTGTTATTTTGTATTGTTGGTTTTTGGTATCAATTTTTCAAAAATTTGATGTTCTTATTGCTAATTGCCTTGTTTGTTTGTTTTTTGGGGGTAATTTATGCAGTATTTTCTGCGGTTTCTGGTCTCGAGCTTTTGATATCAAAAGAGCATCACAAATGTAATATTTTCTTCCATTTTCTTTCTCACCATCGATGGTGAGAGGAGAGAGAAGCAAAGGTAGTTTTACTTTTGTTATTATTTATTAGTACTTCAGTCCACGTAGAACTAAATATGGAGTCCACAAATGGAAGTTAAAGGTAAAAGAAAGAGAAGTTAAATTTTGTGGTGCGATGTTAGTTTTTTAAAATGTTAGGTGTATTTTTACACCTTAAAAAATATAAAAGGTCGATATGCATTCTAAGGTAAACATTAAGGGTATATTTGCATATTATCCCTATTTTCTTTTTCTTTTTTTAAATAAAATGAATTTTTCATTAATAATGATTAATAAATACAATTTGAAACAGAGAAGTAAACTTGACTGATTTCAAGAAATACATACAAATCTTATTATAAAAATGAGTTTTTCCTCTGAGTTTTATTGATCGTGTTAACGAAACAATTGTATACAGTATCTTGATTGTGTTTGACATATCGAAAAGAAACATATTCCACTCGGTAGCTATACTGAGCCATAAATCAATTTCATTATCGTTTAATGAGTTTTTAAACGAGTTCAATCTTTTAACAATCAAACTCAAACTCTTCTTAACTCCCATGATGAAAGACAAGTAAACTCTCATAAAGAAAGACAAGCAAACTCCCATCAAAAAAGACAAAACAAAAGACTTATTAAATCTCATAAAAAGAATAACAAAATTTATAAAATAAATGAAAAATAAAATTAGATTCATGTTTAGAAAGACACATATTAACAGATATTTCTTATTAAAAATAAAAAATAAAATAAAATAAAATAAAAAATAAATAAATTACCGTCAATAAAATGAAAGTCTACAAGGACTCAAATAATAAACTTTAGGACAAACAAAGAAAAAAACCACCTTATCCCTATTTTAATTCAAGGATCTCGACCATGTTACCAATGGCACCAATAAAGCCCTAAAAAATTGTTTAAGTTACCAATGTGGCCAGATGTCTCTAAGCCTAAGGGCCTTCGCCTGCCTACAGGCTGAGAGTCTAAACTCACTTTGAGTGGGCCTGTGTCCCATAGCTCAGTTGGCTTAGTTTACTTGAATGAGCTTAAATGGTCTCCTGAGCTAAAGCCCACTTAGCTTCACTGTTTCCTTAAATGAGGTTCCCCTAGGTCCTTTGAGAAATTTAGAAAAGTTTTCATTTTGCCCCAATAAATTTTTCAAGTTTGTCCCATTGAAAAATCAAAATATTTTTTTAGTTATTATGTTTAATTAAATTAATTTTGTTCAAACTATAACTAATTAACTGATTGGAATTGGATTAGACTTTATTATTGAAGAAATTAATTTTTAATTACAATTAGACGCTCCGTTTTTTTTATTTAGATTTTAACGCTTACCTCATATACTTTTATATCCACTTTTTACCTTTTGTTTTACAAACTCACGCTTTCTTTTTTAATAAGTAATTGTTATAGTGAGTAATTAATTAGAGAATGCTGGAGGCCGATCGCGAGGATGGAAAATGCTAAGGATGGATACTGTGTGTCCGAAACCGGACTCTTGATCAGTTTTGGAGCCTTCAAAAGCGGAAGAAAAGAAACAAATCAAACAGAGATCAAAGTGAAACTTTGAAAAATGAAAAAAAAAAATTGATACAGGTTTACCATTGGAGATGGTGGCAGAGGAGGAAGGAAGTTTGGTTTCGATGAGGAGAGTGTAGCCACGCTAGTTATTTTAATAGCCTAATAGTTCAGTTTATATGATCCAGTGAAGAGACATCATTTTCGTTTTCTTCTACAGAGAAAAGAGATGAAAATGGTATTTTGAGCCTTGACTTTTCACAGTAATGAACCAATGATATAATATATATATATATATTCTTTTTATGTTTTTATTTTATTTGTTGTGTTTGTTGTTTGTACACTTTTTAAAAAAATAAAAATAAAAATAAAAATAAATCATAATATAATATGGTGCTACAAGACCACGTGGATTTGTGGTTAAGGTGATAAAAATAAAAATAAATATAATTTTTATTTTATTTTGAATATATGTTTGGTTTATTTTGTTTATGTATTTAGTTGATGTTTGGTTGATTTAATATATATGTTTAGTTGATTTTTTATACTTAGAATATATTAAGAGTATATCATTTATTGTTATTATAATTATTTTTAATTCAATATTTTTTTACATATTTTAAAATAATGAATTAACCAGCAATTTAATTTTTTCAAGTTTTATTGAAATATATTAAATGTATATAAATATATTGAATGAATACTATTTTGAATTAGAATATCAATTTTAAAAATAAACACTAAAAATTTAGCAGATATATACTAAACATATACCCAACATATACTCAAAATAAATTCAACATAAACCATCTCACTGAAAATGGTAAAAATGTAAAAAAAAATTGCTGAAAACCGTATTTTTATAAAAAAAAAATTAGTCAAAGAGCATATTTTTATAAAAAAATTGATCAAATCGTTAAAATGTAATATTAAGATTTTTTTTTAAGTATTTCTGTAAAAATTCCTTTATTATTTTTCTGATAAAAACACACTGTTGCCAACTAAAATTATTTCATTTATTCTTTCAAATTTGACACACACACGTATATATTAAGACTGACTTCATCTAAATACTTTTAATATGTCATTGAACTAATAGTTCAATGTCCAAATGTCTACCTAAGTTTAAAAGGCTATTATAAATTTTAACTCTTGACATATCTCTTTTGCATTTAACAAATTCCAATATGCCAAAAAAATATAATATTTTTAATATGCATTTTCTCTTAATTATATATAAATATCATGGTTATCAAAATCGGTTCATCTGATAAAATCGAAAATCAATTTCGATTTAAATCATAAAATCAACTTGGCTGAGAATAGAAAAAAACCCGTGAAACGGCCGGACACCCGGCGACCCGGTTCGGGTTTTCCAGGTCCCAAACTCACATTTTTCTTCCAAATCAATGTGCATAGACATCGCCATTGGCCATTCTAGAGTGTCCGCCATAATTTTCAACCCTGTTTCTTCGACCTGAGCTTGGATTTTTGAGTTGAGAGCAAGAAAAATGGAGAAAACGAAGACAAATTATTTGGAAATCACCATTGGAGATGCAAATTGAGAAGTAAACTAAGCTAGAGAGAGGTTTATTGGCTTAAGTATGTTGATTATTGGAGTGATGGAAGAGGAAAAGGAAGAGTAGGGACAAAGCTCACATGGAGATGAAGAGAGAGATTAGAGAGAGAGAGAGGTGAGAATTGGTTGGGTTACAGCTGTACATTAATGCACGGAGAGATGGAGGGAATGATTCGGTGTGTTCATCTTATTAAGTGATTTTTTGAGACTGTTTTGATTGGTTTTATTTTATTTTATTTTTTTTGGTGTGGGGGGATCTTAATAATTGTTTTTTTAACTTGATAATTATATATAGTAATTTGGGTTTTTAAATAATTATTTAATGAGTTAATTTATCATAATTTTAATTATATATGATCCGATAATATTCATTAATTTTAATTATATGTATATTATATTTATTTTTAATATATAAATAATAAATAATAAATATATGATATTATTTAAAATTTCAGTTGAATTTCAATTGAATTTTTAATTTGTGATAAATATACATGTGTATTTATTTATCTTTATTAGTCTATTTATATATTTATTTATTTACATGTGTATATATTTTATTTTCATTGATGGAAATTTATAAATCCACAACTGACTTAGCAATTATTTCTTGCTCAACTTCCTCAATCAAATCAATCAATTAGTGATATACCATAATTTGTGTACATAATAAATATTTATAAATCTTGTTAATACTTCTTGCAATGGGAAAATAGTTGGCGGTTAAAATGAAAATGATAATTAACAGTAGCCTTAGAAAAAAAAAAAAAAAAAAAAGTAAATATTTTTCAATAAGAAAAAGAAAAGGAAAAACAAGGAGAGTTGTGTCCACTCATTATACGTATGTTGGCCTAAGTCGTGGTATGTGGACAACAGATTTCCAACAACAACAAGCAAGACTCCCAAATCCAAATTTGCTTCATTTGCTGGAGCCTGATTCTGGAACATTGTTTTACAAACACAATAGTCAATAGTTAATGTACCCGCACCTTCCGCCTGCTATTTTCATTTACAAACTATAATTTTTATTTTATTTGTAATTACATCACATACACATTAAATCATATATATTAGATTACATGATGAACAGACGTTTATATTAATAAATTTTTATAATTACAAAGAGAAATATATTGATATTTATAAAATTACAAAGAGTGATTAATGGAGGCTTGATTGAAGGAGTTGTTGGTTGTGCACATAGAACAACTAGAGTTGCACATGGAAGCTTTGACAATGACAAGGTAGGTAGCCACCATTGTTGATTCTTCTTGAGTGTTTTCACACTAACACCCTCCTTCAAATTCAAGGTGGTATCGTAGATGTCAACTTGAGATTGCTCAGTAGATTCAGAAAACGGGTTTAAACAGGAAACAGAATATATAGTAAAAAACTAGTAGAATATACAGAAAACAGAAAATAAATACATAAACTGATAACAGTAGTATAACTGAAAAATAAATTTGAAGATAACCAGAGCCGAAATCTGGTAACAGATATCGGATTTGAACACGTGGCGGAACACGCGGTAACAGGAGTAGTCATCTTAATGGCAGAGCACATATTAGATACGTGGCGGAATACGTTAAAACAGGAGACAGAGTCAGATTCTGGTAAAATTGATACCAAATATGGATTCAGACATGAGACAAAGTCTGAAATAGATAAAATAAAAGCCATAAATAGCTTTTGAAGGCCAAAAAATTAATTAAGACAGCCCAAATGATGAGATAAATTTTGAAACTGGTAAATCAGATACCAGAAATTGATTCAGAAGGGCAAAATGGATTCAAAAAATGCCCAAAATAGAAAATTGAGTCACTAAGTGACAAAACAGAGACTGAGAATAAATTCAGAGGTCTAAAAATTTCAGGAACCAGGAATGATTCATTCAGAACCTGTCGAAAAAAGGTTGAACCGACCGATCAAAGAAACACAGAAAATTGAGAAAAATGCAAAAAATTTAGATAAAGACAGAATTTTGCAAAACAAACTGTAAAATTAATTTCAGAAGGCCTTAAAACCTTGGGAACCAGTAAAGGTCCATTTAGAACCGGTTAGAAGATGATTGAATCGGCTGTTGAAAAAAACAGAAAATTGAGAAAAAATTAAGAAAATTAACTTAGAGACAAAATTTTACAAAACGGACTGCAAAATTGAACTCATAAGGTCTAAAAACCTTGGGAACCGGTCTGAATTTGATGAAAACCAGTATAAAAATCATTGAACCGATTGGTCAAAGCAAACTGGACCGGTTTGGTCAGACAGATAACCAGACCAAAGGACAGGTCAGGTCAAAGCGCAGGTTTGGGTCGGACTGAAGCGCAGATCCGGGCCGGATATGAGATTGGCAGGAGTGCTGACTTGGCACTACTTGACACGTGGCAGAATATGAATGGGCCACGTGTCGGATCATGATTCGCTGAAGCATCTGGCGATATGGAGTGAGTCCCACGTGTGACACATGGTAGAAATTTACTTGGCCACATGTCACTAACTTGTGACACGTGGTAGAATCAGATTGGTTCGGTGGTCTGACGAAGATGACACTGGCTATGCCACGTGGCTCTGACATTGACACATGGCGCAATATGACTGGATGAGCTGGCTGCTGACTAGGCGAAAGCTGTTGATATGGCGCCATGTGGTCATCTTCAATCTCCAGCAGGCACGTGCTGTGTGTGAGGCGAGTGACCACCAATCGCAGAGCTTTGATCGGCGCATGATGGCGCGTGGAGGCTTCGTTTCTGGCGAGCTTTGTGTCAAAATTCTTAGAATTTCACGGTCTTGCTAATGGTATGGTCAGAAAAAATTTCTAACGTGTGCATGTGGGGGCGAAATTGGACAGAAGCAAGAAATTGAAAAAAACAGAGAAGGAAAATTAGTTTTCTGAATTTTCTAAGGAGACTAAGCTTTGATGAGTTCTTAAATTCTGATATCATGTTAGATTACATGATGAACAGATGTTTATATTAATGAATTGTTATAATTACAAAGAGAAATTCATTAGTATTTATAGAATTACAAATAGTGATTAATGGAGGTTTGATTGAAGGAGTTGTTGGTTGTGTACATGGAGTAGCTGGAGCTGCACATAGGAGCTTTGACAATGACAAGGTAGGTAGCCACCATTGTTGATTCTTCTTGAGTGTTTTCAATTGAACTTTTAATCCGTAATAAATATACATGTGTATTTATATATCTCTATTAGTCTATTTATATATTTATTTACATGTGTATATATTTTGTTTTTATTGATGGAAATTTATAAATCCACAATTGACTTAGCAATTATTTCTTGCTCAACATCCTCAATTAAATCAATCAATTAGTGATATACCATAATTTGTGTACATAATAAATATTTATAAATCTTGTTAATACTTCTTGCCATTATGCAAATGGGAAAATAGTTGTTGGTTAAAATGAGAATGATAATTAACAGTAGCCTTAGAAGAAAAAAAAAATTGTAAATATTTTTCAATAAGAAAAAGTAAAGGAAAAACAAGGAGAGTTGTGTCCACTCATTATACACATGTTGGCCTAAGTCGTGGTATGTGGACAACAGAATTCCAACAACAACAAACAAGACTCCCAATCCCAAATCCAAATTTGCTTCATTTGCTGGAGCCTGATTCTGGAACATTGTTTTACAAACACAATAGTCAATAGTTAATGTACCCGCACCTTCCGCCTGCTATTTTCATTTACAAATTATAATTTTTATTTTATTTATAATTACATCGCATACATGTTAAATCATATATATTTTATTTATTATAATAAGGTACACATGATTTGGATAAAAAAAAAAAAAAGGTACAAATGATATTAATAATAATTTTTAAAAAAATAAAACAAATTAACATTATAAATTTGAAAATATTAAATAAATGTTCAGTTTTTCAATTAATTAATTTTTTTCATAAATGAAAATTTATCGTGGAACTTACCAAAATCTCCAAAGAAAACCAATCCTTTGAATTTCTTAAATTAAATAAGCATGGTCCATCCATCCATGCGAAAATCAATATGAAAAGCGTGAAATCTTTTATTTTTAAAAAGTCGTGTGTATTTCCCACTTTAATTTCTTTCCTTTTTTTTTTTTTTTTTTGATAAATTTTATTTCCATTTATTTAGCCACTAATTGAAGGAAACAAAATCATAGTCGTACATTACATGCACCGACATATATTCATCCAAGCTTTGATTCACATGAACTGATAATGATTGAATATGATCTAGCAACTACCAAGCATGTGTTACATAAGGATAATTTCTTAATAGAGATCATCTGCCTAGCTACCCAAGCTAATTTGGGATTTTCTCAATAAATGTTTCTACTTTTAGATGCATATTCGTGATATCTCTAAGGCAATTTCTATTGTAGTTTCAATTTTCCCTGTAACAAATCCTAATCATGACAAAAATTTTCTACATATCAAAAATAAATTATTCTTTTTATTAATTTGAGTCTAATTGAAATTTAAATTTGCAGTCTTATAGTAGTACTATATATAATGACGGATCTAAAATGGTATAATATTTTTTTTAAAACGATTAACAGCAAAAGTCTTTTTTTTTTTTTTCACTTAATTATACCATCTTTTAATATATATTAAAAAAATTAGGGGTGAGCAAAATCGAATCAAACTGATTGGTTCGATTCGATTTATTTAGTATATCGATTCAGTTCAATTTTAAATATGGCAAATTTAATTAAATTTCAGTTTAGTTCGTTTTTGCCAAAAAAAAATTGGTTAAAATCAAACTGACCGAAGTTTTAATATATATAGTCCAAATCGACTAAACGAATTGAATTTTTTCAATTCGGTTTGGTTAAATGGAAAAAAAATAAAAATTTTGATTTTTTAATTTTTTTTAATTCAATTTAATTTTAAACCGAACCAACTATTTGTTCTATTCAATTTATGACGCGCAAGTCAAGTTGGATTGCTTCAAAAAGAGAAGTGGTAAAAGAAATATCCTTTACCTTTCGAAGCAGAAATATCTTTACCTGTATTTTACTTAATTAAGGCAGAAATGGAAATAATAAAATTTTGAAAATTTCTGCAAAGAACTTTGACACTTTTAGTATTGATGTGAATGTTATATTTTGATTACTGAGTCATACACTTCATCTCATACCATACCAAGTCTTTTCAAATATTTCAATTAACTTCTTGACTTGATAAATTCAGTGTAGTTTTCAAATTTATGTTGTTTCTTTTTCTTTAAGTAAAACTGGTGACTGTCAAAGAAAAAATTAAGTTTATCTATCCAATTAGATAAGGATGTTTATGGATTTGAATTCCAACTTGGATGGCTACTGGCTAGAGAGGATTGGAGCAAATTTTGGATTTCTCAAATCAGAAATTCATTTTTGGAAGAACTGACATAATTAAGTATTTGATGGAGGAACTGATGACTATTAACAAAATTTTCAAGATATCTAATTAATGATCCTTGAAATTTCAGACACAATTTGCCATAATCCAAGACTAAATGAACTATTGACTTGAATGTGAAATTGAGTCTATAAGTCAACTTTTTTTTTTTTTTTATCCTTAATTGTAACTTAGATCACATAAAATTCTCTTTAATAAACCATCACATTAATTTTTTTTTTTTATTATGAAATTTGATGTGCTATTTTCTAATTTCTCTTTTTTTTTTAATCATTTCTATTTTCTCTAATTAACTTTTAGTTTAATACAAAGAGAAATCAATTTAAACAATATTTTCTTCTATATATTGATTTAAGTCTAAAATGTAATTAAGTATAATTTTATATCAACTCTGATAATATGTGTAGTAACTTAAGATTTAATAATAATAATATAGATTATTATATCTATTAACTTGATAATAAGAGATTATTTTTATGTAGTTTAATCAAACTTAATCATGTATATACTCCAATTCTTAAGCTAATAGTGAACGTGTGTGGATTGAAATGGTGACATGACCATTGGAAATTAAAATGGGAATGGAGAGATTGGAATGAATCCGTCAAGCAAGGGATTAAGAAAGTGACATCCATAAGAAAATGGTTAATGCTTAATTAACAGGAAACAAAATTAAATTATAAACCATTTGCCAATGACTCTAAAGATTTCAATTGGTGTCACACCAACATGCACCACACGTGTGGAAAATTAAGCATGAAGTATTCATCCATTTGTTCCACTAACAAGAAGCTTAACTGGTCCGTCTTTTTTTTTTTTTAAAACATAAAATTAAATATTTATTAATTGGTAAAGTAGAACAATACATAATTATATATGATACTTTACAATATTGTAATTCCTTAATACTAATATCAAAATAAATCATGAATACAAATAATGATAATAACAATCTCAATTTGAAAAATTGAATCGTACTCGATGACAAATAATAGTCATTTTTCGATTTTTTTGATAGTCTTTCTATGAATTCGATTTGAACACGAACAAATATAAATTTGATAATAAAAATAAGACTTTTAATTTTAATTGAATTATCGGTCAAATAATAAAATAAAAGAAAAAGAACAATCCATTATAAAAGAGATAAATAGATAAATCATTAAAAGGGGAATAAACATTAAAAAAAATTAAATTAAATCTGTTTAAAAAAATTAATCTCAATATTATTGAATAACAAAATTTAAAGTAAAATACAAAATAGAAGATAATAATCGACCATCAGCCTAAAAAAAATAAAGAAAAAAAAAATATTGTTTAACTTATCCGTCTTTAAAGGTGCATAATAATAATAATAATAATTAAAGAACATTAATGATGATTAAAAGAAAAAGGCACAAAACCCACTTTAAACGTCAATTATAAGGTTAATTTTGGATATATAAAAACCAATAGCACTTGGCGTATGAAAAAAGGATACACAGCAAATGCTAATTAGGTGACTTGAGTCTTGATGGCCCTCCTGTTACATGGTCAGGTCCAACCTAAATCGGAGAATTCAAATTCAGATTTAGACTAAATAGGGGAGAATTCAATTTTAACCCTCCTTCAATCTAAATTTAAATTCTATTAATTGGTCAGAATAAAAAAAAATAGTTTCCAACATATTTTAATCAGATTTTGGTTGAAAATTTTAAAATTTTAAAATAATCGGACTCATAATAAGCTCAAGTGTCAAATTCAATTTTAGATTAAAAAAAAAAGATTAATGAATGAGTTAAATCGATCCAATAAAAAAATCATTAATTATATTTTTCCAATTTTAAAAAAAAAAAAAAAAAAGGCAAGTTAGAACACTCAATATATTGTTTATTGAACCTAGCTATCAGTAGAGCTTGAATTTATAATCCCCAATTTCAATTGAGAAGTAATCAATGAAGCAGCCAGATTGAGAAAATTTGTGGGGGTTAATATTCAAACATAAAAGGCCAATAAGAGAAAGCCAATTTTCGTATTATAATAAGCCAATTTTTGAAACTAATAAATTTATAATCCATAATACTATATAGTACAAACTTCTAGATTTTGGTACTCTAATTTGGCCGGCATTATAAATCAATTTTCCGGGTTCCCTTTTTCTCGACAAAAACAAAGTTTAGAGCATCATGCCTTTATTTTTAATCGCTAATTTCGCAATCCATGTAATTTAGCCAATTGAATACGTAGGAACTAGGAAGGTTCTTTCACATATAAAAAAACATTTAAAAGGACAATGCAAGTATTTCATCAAGGATTACTTAAATTAAAATTTTAAATTTTTAAGATTTTTTCACTCTTTTTTTTTTTTTTTTTTTTTTACAAAATTTAGTATAACGATAAATGATATATGATAATTCAGGAATACAAATTGAATGCTAATATTACGCTTTCAATTTATGATAATAAATTTATAATTGAAAAAATATTTGCCCATATATTCATATTTATTTGTCTCTCCAATTTTAAGAAAAAAATAAATATTTAGTATATAAAGCACAAATTGTGTGTCATTTACCAAATTACCATCTATCTTAACAAATACTAAAAGATCAATTCTCATCTTAATACAGCAAATTGACTTACTACAGGAATTGGAAGTACTCACAAGCAACCAAAACTTGTATACATTTTAATGGGGAAAGCATTTAGCAAGAAGCAACAATACTCTTCTATTTACATTAATGCCCTCCTCATACAAAACGCAAGTAACAATTCAAAACGACATTACCATCATTTAATTTATATACATGTACATCTATATTATAACAACTTTATTATTAAATCTCCAAATAACAACCCGATTGAACATGTCCAGAGTATTGCTTAGGTGTCTCAATTTTTGTCCATGTGTACTTCTTTAAATCCAACTCATAAGCCACGTGGGGCTCACGGAATCCCATTGAGCCAATCACCAACAACTTGCTCTGCCACATTTCCACATAAGAAATATTGCACACGTCAGCAGGCAGCTTGGCAATACCTTGCCATGTCGTGCTTTTAAGTGCCAACACATCACCTCCGTGACACATGTACAACACATCATCATCCCTCATACATGTCCTAGGACACGTGGCGGATTCTAATAAGCTTTCTTGCAGATGGTTCCATTCCCAAGTAGCAACATTGAACACCTCAGCACTTTTCTCGAATCGGCCTTGCATTTCAGTGCGGTACCCTCCAATGACGTGGAGCTTACCACTATGGAAAAGCGCCTTGCATTCATCGCGTTCCATTGCCATGTCAGGAAGTGGAACCCACTCATCTTTTGACACGTCATATGCCATCCCAGATCTCAGCGCATTTTTCTCACCGTCATGTCCACCGACGACGAACACCATCCGATCAGAATCAGACACACAACCGAAAAATGATCGCCGTACACCTGGCATATCAGCTCCACGTCGCCAGGTTGCAGAAATGAAATCGAAAACAAAAACCGAATCGGAAACTTCCCAACTCGCCGGATCTAGCCCACCCAATACAACAATTTCAGATCCAACACTCACCACCTGACAAAACATGGGTAACCCATTAGAAAACCCAGGAATCGGAGGCAATTCACACCAATCACCAGAATCAGGTTGAAGAAGAGTAAGCCGATAAACCGGGTTAACCCGATACTTCAAAATATTAGAACCTTCTTTTTGATCAACTCGTGCTTGAGCCATAACGATAAGTTTTTGAGTATTACAAGTATTTTTCCTATGCCGGAAAAACTCCGGCAACTCAAGCTCAGTTCTCCAGCCTTTACAGACCGATGCCACAGATGCGAACTGCTTATACATGACACGAACAAGACAATCGCGAGCAACATCATCAGGGAGACCAGGAATCAGCTCCATGGAAAACAATACAAGAAAAAGAAGAATCAAAATCGAAAGAAAGAAAGAGAGAGAGAGATATTTGAATTTAAATTGGGTTTTCGCGAGATCAGCTTAAAAAAAAAAAAGGGTTTATGGAAGGAAGAGATTTGGGAAGGTTTATATTTATAGTGAGGTGGGGTTGTGAGTAGTGACCAAGTTGCTGACTAGCTGTTATTGAAGATAAGTTTTGTTAATAGTGAGCTTCTGGAAAGCTGGTGGTGCTAACTGTTAATCATCGAATAAAGACACACAGACCATAGTAAATACTAAACAGCCACTTGTTATTAACCCATTAACGGATTTTTTTTTTTTATTCTGCCTCTGTTTTTTTTTTTTTTTTTTTTTTTTTTTTTTTCAGGAAAGATATGTGTTTAAATTCGAGCTACGATTTGACCGATTGAATATATAATATAAAAGTGGGAAACCACTTGTTATAGTGGTCCCAAAATAGTAAGTATAATTAAAGAAAACTTATTATATGTTTTCGTTTGGAAGCTAAGCCATATTTTACTGTTTTGAATTTTGATATCCCTTATTATACAAATATGAAGAGCACGTTAGAGAAGCCAACTGGAAAGAAAGAAAAAAACAAAAAAAAACGAAAATGGAAAAAATGAAGTTGGAAAAAAACATTTCTTAATAATAATAATAATAGGGAAAGAAAATTAGGGGGAGAATAAAAATATAATTAAGAGTTAATACTTGGTGAAAATTTTAATTTAAAAATATGCTATTATTAAATCACATATACACCAATACTTATATGATGTCTTGATGTGCTTAAAATAAATTTAATAAATAAATTATTTGAATTCCATCAAACAAATACTCAAACTACTATAATTCAAGTGCAATGATTATAAATTAAATATTAACATAATAAGATTCTCAATTATAAATTTATTATTTTTTAATTTGATGTTAAGGCGATATTGTATTTCATATGTAAGCTTTCACTCAATATATTAATTTTCTACTGAGTTCAGTAAAATATATACTATTTAGTATTTTACACAATGACTAAAGAAATTACTAATAAAAAATACATTTTTTATAATTTAAATTTAAAGGTTGAACTTTGATTAATAAGGTCAGAGAAAATTAATTTACCAAGTAAGGAAACTCTTAATAAAATTACAAATAAATTACTATTTAATTCATAAGATTTAATCTCATTAATAAATTAGTCCCTTTTATTTTAAAAAATAAATTAAATAATTCATATTTTTTGCTTCTATTAGTCATATTAATCATTCTATTAAAAAATTCATTAAAAACATATAAAAAATTCATTAAAATATTAACATTCTAATTTAAATTTTTCACTTGCATCAATACTTTTAAATTATGAGTTTCGCACCTTAATTTTAAAGTAGAAACTCACCTTCAAACAATGAAAACCCCGCATAATTTATTGCAAAAGTCCACCCCAGTGTACACCAATCCTGAAGTAGAGCAAAAGAAACTCTCAATGTTAGCCAATTTCAACCATTGCATAATGTAAGATAAGAAAAGTTAAATTGATAAGGCTAACATTCCAGCAACTCAAACCAATGTTTTCAAACCCGGCCCGGTCTTAAAATCAGTGAAAGCAGACGGTCACAGGTTAGAGGTCGAATTGAAATCGAACTGGGATCGAACCGAAATTTTAAATAAATTAATATATTTATTATTTATATGTTAAAAAATATATAATATACATATAATTAAAATTAATAAACGTTATTAAAGTAAGTAATGAACATTATTTAAAAGAAATATGAATTTGAGACAATTACTTAGAAGAAATTATGATAAAGTAACTTATTAAGTGGCCATTTTGAGATCCAAATTCGGGTAAATTTCATTACTCGGTAGTAGGAAGTCTACTTGGATTTGTGTTCTTCTATATAAAAAATATGAATTTGAATATTCATATACTCAAAATGGTGAATGGTAAAATGATAATTTGAAACTTAAAGTAAACTCTACACTAAGAAAAGTGAGGGAGGAGTGAGTTATCTCACATTGGAAAAATATAAAGTTAGAATGATGTATATATTCAAAAGTTCATCCTTTCAAAGTTAAGAGAGTAGCCAAGAAAGCTCTCTCTCGCGCCCGCCGGGGGGGGGGGGGGGGGGGGGTTTGCAAATCCACGGTATTGAGTTTAGGTTCAACGTGTGAGCGCGCGATCTGCGTACACGAATGTCGGACCAAAATAGACTGGCTTGTGTGCCTACTTGGATTTTGCAATTTTTTATTTAGTCCAATCATAAATTTTAATTTTTTTTAGTCCAAAATTTTTTTTAATATCCAAACACAAAAAAAAAATAAAAAAAAAACCCAGGAAAAAACCGGCCGGTCCGACCGGGTCACCGGTTACCCGCCCGGGCCGGCGGATTTTTCCCGGTTTTAGCCTTGGCAAGGTCTGAGACCAGAACCGAACCGGCTTGACCTCTGATTTTTGATTTTTTCAATCGGACCGACCAATCCGGTCCGATTCTTACAACATTGATACGCTAACTCTTAAAGTGATCTCCACCAGTTTATTATATATATTTTCTAATCAGTTATTTATTTTCATTTCAACTTTTAGCTAATGGTAACATTTTTAGGTCAATTTTGCTTTATAGGAAGTAAATTTAGAATGTGAGAGCTTTTGAGAATATAGTGAAACAATTGTGTTTGGTTGGCTAGAAAATTAGAAATATAAAATCAAAGAAGAGTTGAATTTTTCTTTACCCACTAAACCTTTTTTTTATATTGACTAGTAGAAAGTATAAGGTGAAAAGAAAGTTGAATTTTTCTTTAATCAGTAAAATTCTTCAATCCAATACTAAGTATATATTAGTCAAATACATTTTCTAAAATAAATTTACAAAATAATAAGAAGATAATCATATTTTTTAATGGACTTCCTAAAACCTTACACTTGGCTTAGGTAAGAAGAAAATTGATATGTATTTACCCTAATATGAATTAGATACATTCTTTATTTCCTTTTCCTTTTCTTTCATTTCCTCCCACTTCTTTCAAAACAAATAAAATCTTAGTGAATAAACCAAACATCAAAACAAATGTACTTTTTTTTTTTTTAAATGTAAACCAAAATTTAAAAATATGCAAATTTTTTTCTTAAATTTTCAGCAATTGCCATTTTCAGATAAGCAATTTTATAAATTAAAATATATGCAGTTGAAAAAATAATAGATATAATAAACTAATTTCAAATAGGTATAATTGCAATTAAATTTCAAATTTAGAATAAAATAATTTATTTTGGAATATTTGAATACAATTGTAATTTTTGAAAAGTTTGAGTTATTATTATTATTATTTTTGTTATTAAGCCAATTTTTACTGTTTAATTCATGGAAAATTCTTACTTACATTGGGTATATAAGTTTATGTCATACACCAAATTAATAAGTGATAAGACATTTTAGTCAATATGATTCTTTTGTCTAATTTTTACCAAGTGAAAAGATATTGATATTGTTTTTTTACTTCACATATTCTTATTTCATTAGATTGATATATGCATTCAGTGTAGACAATAATTTTCCTTAATTCATATATTGCAAAGACAAAAATTACTGTTATAGGAAAGAAACTGTTACTTCATTGTGCAGCTCACCTAAAGAAGGAAGAATAATAGGAAATTTATTGAGATTTTAAGATGATTAAATAATTTAATAAAAACCTAAAGTGCATTAGAATCATATATTTATGGTGAGGAAACATAAAATAAAGAAACATATATTTATGGTGAGGAAGTGAAGTGAAAATTTGACATTGTGAAAAGTGGGATGCTTTTTTTTTTTTTTTTTTTTTTTTGCCAAGGGTGAAAAGTGAGATGTTGTAATTATATTCTCCTACATTATTATTAATTAAGATTAATTTTGGTAAATTGAAAAGAAACTTAATTTTATTCTTCTGCTACCCATTGATTTGATTAAAACCACCGATTAAGCTTTTTACATAATTGATTGGACTTAAAATTAATTAATGTTATATATGTTATTATTATTCATATAAAAACCATTAATAGTTAATACAAAGGGCTACATTTGTGGGAGACAGAGTTAGTGGGTTGCTTATGCTCCTAATTAAAATTGATGGAGAGTGACACACACATAAGCATATGAGAAAAATGACTAAAAACTGAAGTTTGAATGCATAAAAATTGAAAATCAGTGGCTAATGCAAAGCAATTGTGCCAAATTTCTAAACGTACAAGAATAGAATAGATGGATGGACTTAGATATATACTATCAACTTAACTCATGCTTATTATGTGATGAAAAAAAAAAAAACTTAACTCATGCTTTGCAAGTGGTTATATATATATATATATATATATAATTTTTGTTACTCCATATGTCCCAAATTGAAAAGCACAACTAACTTTTCACATGGATTAAAAATTATAGTTTAATTTTGTAAAAATCATTAATTTTAATTTTTTTTTTAAAAGTACCCTTGCATTAACTTACAATCCAAAAAGATTAATTTCTTGGAATCCAACTCTTATATTAGTGGATATTAATTAATGTATTTTTGAAAATATAAATACAGATAATTTAAATAATGAGTTTATTAATATCAATATTAAGTAAATAAGGATATTTTAGTAAAATACTATATAAAATACTCTTCTAAAATGAAAATGTGCTTATAATTTGGGATGCCCATTAAGAAAAGTTTATCTATCAATTTGAAACGGATGAAGTAATTATTTTAGATTCTATATTCTACTCATCATATTTTTATAAATAAAATTTTTTATTATTTTAAGTCACATCATATATATTTTTTTATAATTCAAATAATATATTACAAAAGGTTAAGAAATATTTAAAAAAATTTAAAAATATATTTAATAATTAAATAAATATTAATGAAATATTACTTGTCATTAATAATTACTAAATTAATATTAATTAAATTATTATTCTTAAAATTAACCACATATCATAATAATATTTTATTTTTTTATTAAAATTAAATACTAATTTAGATCTACTTTACAACGAATTGTATTTAAATATTTGTACAAATTTATAAAATTATAAGAAATGGAAAATATATTATAAAAGAAAAGAATAATTAAATAAATATATGATAAAATATTTTAAAAATTAAAAGAAAGAAAATAACATTAACCTTATCATTTTGAAATTGAGAGAAAAATTCTTTCAAATATCATAAATAAAAATGATCCTCATTCACTTGCCAAAACCTTATATATATATATATATATATATATATATATATATATATATATATATATATATATATTATCATAAATGATGTTATAAATAAATGATTTAGGTTACAAATTTTATTAAATTATAATAATTATGAAATTTAATATTTTTAATTTTTCTTAGGTTACAAATCATAATTATATAAGTTTCTAATGGATTAAATTGTAACAATGGTGATAATAATTTATTCATAATTTAGGTTACAAATTTGTTTTAATGATAATAATTAAAAATAATTTAAGTTATTACATTATTTTTTATTTTTATTTAAAATTTAAATTATTATAATGATTTTTTTAAAATTATCATAATATATTAATATAAAAAAATTTAGAGAAAATTAACAAATAATCTCAAATATTATGCATAATGATTAATATTTTAAATAACATAATGATTTATTTGAATTATCATAATGCATTATATATGCATAATTAGGTGAAAAGACTAATATATTCTCCTTATTTTTATTATATAAATTATTGAGTTTATTAATATTTGTTAATATTACTTAAAATAATATAATAAATTATATTTATTTAAATAGTAATTATCATTTTTTTACATGATTATTAATAGAATTATATATTATATTTTAAAATATTTATTATTATCTTCTTATTTTATTTTATAGAATAAAATTGTAAAGACCTAAATTTTTATTTATTTTAGAAAATATTATTTTCACATGGAAATATAAATATTTTATTCGATTATATTTGATTATGTTTATATGAAAAGTAGTGAAAATATTTGGTATAATTGAAATTTTATGAAATTGTAATATTTATAAGGTTATAAATTATGGTTTGATTTATAATAGTTTATTATTTAAAGGATTAATTAAATTAATTAAGAAAATGTTGATTTATTATTATTTGGGTAATTAATTATTGTAAAGTAAATTAATTAGTTTATTTAATTATTTAATCTAGTATGTCTGTCTATATATGCATTGGATCTTGCATCATAGAGTCACACATCATCGGTCATACATTTTGAGTCTTACTACCCATTGCATTAAAGTTACATGTTAGTCTATTATATTCGGATACGGTATTTTAAGTTCCAAAACGAATGAGAAATGTTTTGAATTTACAAACAGTTTCTGAAGAATTTTGGAAATCAAATAGTTTTGGATATACCTTAAAAGAATCAGAGTCCTCTGGATGAATGATGTTTAAGGATAAATGATCAGCACATCAAAATGTGTTAGAATGGACTATAATATTAAATCTTGAAGAGCTTATGAGTAGTGGAATTTAAAAAGAAAATGAATATGAGAAGATCTTATAGATGATTATGATAAATGTAATCATGTTTTGAAGATGAATTCTAATGTGAATTTAAGAGAATTAATATATATATTTAAGGTTTATATCAATTGTAAATGAATTCAGAGAGATAGTTGATTGGGGATTGTGATTTTAGATTATAAAAATTTTAAAGATTTAGTACTAAGTAATCATTGACTATAAATGAGATATTGGAGTGCTAGTTAAAGATATTAAGAAATGATTATACGATTTATTTGATGGATTTTTATGGTTTGTGTTTTGGCGCATCTATGAGAGTTAGAATCAGATATGAGTTTCAATTGTGGTATCAGAATGAGCAGCAGAAGCGTAGTGGAGAAAGTTGGCTTGAATGGTAGAATTCCGCTCCTGTGACCGTGACAAATGTGCTTTTGAAAATTCGAGAACGAATTTTCTTAAGGGGGGAAGATTGTAAAGACCTGAATTTTTATTTATTTTAGAAAATATTATTTTCGCATGGAAATATAAATATTTTATTCGATTATATTTGATTATGTTTATATGAAAAGTAGTGAAAATATTTGGTATAATTGAAATTTTATGAAATTGTAATATTTATAGGGTTATAAATTATGGTTTGATTTATAATAGTTTATTATTTAAAGAATTAATTAAATTAATTAAGAAAATGTTGATTTATTATTATTTGGGTAATTAATTATTGTAAAGTAAATTAATTAGTTTATTTAATTATTTAAAGTTAAAATTTATTTAAATTAATTTTTAGATTTTAATTATTATTATTATTATTATAAGTTAAAAAGTAAAGATAAGGAACCAAAGAAACAAAAAGAAAAAAAGAAAAGAGACAGAGAAGCAAACGGGGAGAGAGAGAGAGAGAGAGAGAGAGAGAGAGAGAGAGAGAAATTAGCTTTGTTCCTCGCCTTCCGGTCGTCGGAACAGTGCACGCGCTGGACCTTTGGAAAGAGAGGGAGGAGAGGCTTCAAACGACATCAGCCTGGTCGCTGGACTCCGCCGGATGCCGCCGCACGCGCCGCCGAAGCGTCCGCAGGCCAGCGAGCTTCCGAGCTTCATTTCGTCAATTTTTCGATCTCCGTTTCTGACGATTCTCATACCTTTGGACTCCTTATCTCGTAAGCTTCGATTTGGTATCTCATTTGTGAATTTTAGTGAACATTTGAATTTTCGCCTAATTTCGGTGTAATTTTGGATCTGCCGATGTGTTTTTCGGCAATCCTCCTGCGAGAAAAATGAGTGGTGCATATTTTCGGTATCCATGCTTCGATACGAACATATTGACACCAATTTCGCCGCTATCCGACACCGTTGATATTTTTCGATGACTTTTTCGGCGACTCTTCGATGAGTGCGTCCGACAGTCCGGAATTTATCCTTGATAATTAATTTGATGTTAGAATAGTTTCTTTCAGCGTAATGGAATTATTATGAATTTAGATAGTTAATTGTAATTAAATTATATTCCTGATAATATATTCTATTATGCAGTAATTGTGTATCAGGCATCTCTCCAGTTGCTAGATGTCGCGCTTGAGAAGATTTGTGAGTTATATAGCTTAATATAATGCCCCATTCTCTTTTAATTTATTAAAGTTCCATTTGCATTCATACATCGATTGTTTGGATGTTATATGTATAAATATGCATTATGAATATGAGATTGCGCATTTTGACACATGTGTGTGAATGTTTATTTAATTA
>CATKHJ010023910.1:0-22901 GCA_949750685.1 Vernicia montana | reverse complement strand
ATCATCATCAAAGACAAGAAAAGAATTGAAATCAAAAACTAAAATCACCATAGAAAATGAAAACAAGTTCAAGATTTTTGATCTTTACCTCTTGATCTTCAACTTTGATGGAGCTTCTTACAAAATCAATGGAGAAATGAAGTAGATAAGAAGAAATTTTGAAAGAAAAAGCTTTGAGAGAATATGTGTTCTTGCTATGCAAAATACAAATGAAGAAGAAGAAGATGAAGATTAGCTTTTGTTATCTTCCAATTGGCTATTCTCCACTTAAGTCCTCCAACTTAAATCAATTTACAATGGATCAAGACTTAACTTGACCAAGTTCAAAGAATCATGCCAAAAATATAATTAATTAATTTCTTATAATTATATTTCTAGCACAGCACTTTTCATTTTCACAGTTATGGCACTAAACTTTTCTTTTTTAATCACAATGGCATATTTCATTTATATGCAATCACCATTCTCATTTACTTATTCACATATACACATACTTGTTGAATTTAATCATCAATTCAACATTTAAACATATTATGCAATAGCATTAAATCCACACCAATAATCATGCAATTCAATCGATAAAAAGGTTAGGGTATTACAGTTTTCCTTAGGACTAAATCTCCCACTTGAAAAATCCTTTCTTTTAACCGGCGATTGTGACATCGACTCATTTGTTGTCAGTAGGTTGCTGCTCTTTCATAAGCTGTGTCCCTCTTTTCTTCAAGTAGATTTAGCTTAGTTTGGATTTTCATCCCCTGGTCAACTTCACCAGCTTTTTTAGTTCGATATCTCGGTAATCCGATCTCTACTGATACCATAACTTTCGAGCCATATGTAAGGGAAAAGGGTGATTCTCCTGTGGGTTCCCTAGGCATAGTTCGATAGGTCCAAAGTATGCTATATAATTCATTTGCCCATTTCCCTTTCTTATCATCTAGCCTTTCCCTCAATCCTTGGAGAATAATACGGTTTGCCACCTCCATTTACCCACTGGTTTAGGGATGAGCTACCGAAGTAAATCGTAGGTCGATGTTTAGGCCTCTGCAGAAGGATTTAAAGGGGGCGCAGTCAAATTGCTTGTCATTGTCTGAGATTAAAGTTTTTGGGGTCTTAAACCTGCAAATAATGGATTTCTAGAAAAAATTAGTGATACTTTGTTAGGTAATCCTTGCCAACGATTCGGCTTTGATCCACTTTGTAAAGTGGTCGATGACCACCACAAGGAATTTATATCACTGTATTGAAGGAGGGAAAGGTCCCATAATGTCGATTCCCCATTGTTGAAAAGGCCAAACACATCCAATGGGGAGTTCTCTTGAGGGCCGCCTTGGAACAGACGCATGCTCTTAACACTGGGTATATCGATGAACTAACTCCTCTGCATCCCTTTTTAACGTCGGCTAATAGTATCCCTGTAGAAGAGCTTTTCTGGTGAGGCTGGAGCTCACCTCATGGGCTCCACAGATCCCTTCATGAATTTTCCTTAACACATAATTCCCATCATCTGTTCGTATGCATATTATCCAGGGATGTGTTTTAGATCGCCGGTACAGATCTCCTTCATACCAGCTATATCTTTTTGCTGTGTTTATTATTCTTTTAGCTTCCAGCCTATTTTCAGGGAGAAATCCATCTGCTAAGTACCGGATGATCGGTTCCATCTAGCTGCCTTCCCATTCTACTGACATCATTGGATCTATCTCTGTTGTGGGAGACTTCTGAGTCTCTATAGGGATCCTCTTTAAATTCCCTATTTTCCCAGCTGCTATGGTTTTGGCGATCTCATCTGCCCTTTCCTTCTTTGCTTTGGGGATCTGTCTTATCACCCAGTTACCTCCCAATCGTTCTCTTTCTCTAAGAGCTTGCTGAGCTAGTTCTGAGTATTTTTTTAAAGTATCTTCCTTGACTGCATAATTGTCATTGATTTTATGAAAATTAGCTGGGAGTCACTTTAAATCACTAAGTTTTCTAATATGATCTCTCTAGCTAAGGAAAGACCTGTCAACATAGCTTCATACTCTGCTGCATTATTGGAGATCGGGAAATCCAACTTGATAGCATATTCAATGATCAACTTGTAGGGTCCTTTAATCATGATCCCTATTCTTGATCCTTATGCTATGATCGCCCCATCTATAAACATCCCCCATTCTTTTTTTTTTTTTTTTTTGTGCAATATGTGGTTCTCCTTTAGTGGGGGTTAGTTCAACCACGAAATCTATAAGGATTTATCCCTTCATCGCTCGTCTAGGTTCATACATTATACCTAAAATACCAATCCTTATCGCCCACTCAGTGATTCGCCCTGATGTTTCAGGTCTCTATAGGATTTTTCTTAGGGGTAAGTCGGTCTGGATGATCACTTGATGGGCTTCACAGTAATGTCTTAATTTTTGTGTAGTCATGAGCAGGGCTAGGGCATGTTTCTCCAAGGTTGGATATCTCAGGTCGCTATCTTAGAGAACTCTGCTGGTATAGTAGATAGGGTACTGCTCCCCTAACTCCTCCCTGACCATCACTACTGCTATGGTCTCAGTAGTCATTGATAGGTATAGGTACAAATCTTCTTTTGGTAAAGGGCGACTCAGTAAGGGGGTGTGTTGAGAAACTTCTTCAATTCTTCAAAGGATTTTTGACATTCATCTGTCCATTGGAAGTCCTATAAGTTTTTTAATGTCTTGAAAAACAACTGACACTTCCTGGAAGAATAGGAGATGAATTGCCCCAACGCGGTTATTCGCCCATTTAGCTTTTGAACTTCTTTTTTATTTGTGGGCGGGTTCATTTTCAGGATCGCCTTAATTTTATCGAGGTTTGCCTCATTTCCCCTTTAGGAAACCATGTATCCCAAGAACTTTCTACTTGGAACTTTGAACACGCACTTCTAAGGGTTTAGTTTTAAGTTGTAAGTTTTCAAAATCTTCAAAATCATCTCCACATCATTAGGATAATCTTCAGCTCGCCTACTATTGATGATCATATCATCTACATATACTTCCATATTCTTACCAATCTGCTATTTGAACATGTGGTTAACTAACCTCTAGTAGGTCACCCCAGCATTCTTTAATGTGAACGGCATCATCTTATAGCAATACGTCCCTTAATTCGTTACAAAGGACATTTTTTCTTCATTCGATCTGTGCATCTGTATCTGATGATACCCAGCTTTCGCATCAAGAAAAGAATACAGTTCATTTCCTGCTGTCGAGTCTACTAGTTGGTTAATGCTAGGCAAGGGGTATTTGTCCTTAGGGAAGGCTTTATTTAAGTCTATAAAATCCACGCACATTCAAAATGAGCTGTTTGACTTCCTAACCAATACAATGTTCGCCAACCATTGCAGGTAATACACTTTCCGGATTACTCTTGCTTCTAAAAGCTTACATACCTCTTCAGTAATGGCGAGTTATTTTTTGGGTGAGTGTTTCCTCTTTTTCTATGTCACCGGCTTGACCGATGGGTCTATGCTAAGTCTGTGTATGATCACTTCCTTACTCACCCCTACAAGATCTTTAGTACTCAAGACAAAGGCATCAGGGTTCTCCTTCAGGATCCTATTTATTCCCAAGCTGATCTCCTTCTTCAATGTGGATCCGATCTGTATGAACTTCCCTATACTGATATCCATTTTCTCTAATCTGCCTTCTAGTTTCGCTTTATCACTCTTGTATGAACTCTCTTGTGGTTCGACATGTATTACTGGGAAGACTCCTTTAAAAGAATTAAAGTAAATTTTTTCTAGTTGTCTCTTGGAATCCTCTTATAACTGCCATTTCTCTAAAGGTGGGGATATTTATCATTAAATATCTAATGTATGTTGCTACACAGGTATCAAATAGGATCGACCTTCCAATGATTGCGTTATAGATGAAGGGGATATCAACTACCATAAATTCAGCTTGAACTTCTTTTGTGATATCCTCATCCCTTAATTCTACATCTAGTACTATCGATCCTTCAACTGGAATTTTTTTTTTCCTCCGAGACTCACTAAATTGGTCGCCATTGGCTTTAAATTCTTCTATGTTATTCCTATTGTCTTAAACACGGATAAAGTGATCATATTGACTGCACTCCCATCATCAGCCAACATTCTTCTAACCATAAAATTGTTTAATCGCCTTGAGATGACTAAGGCATCATTGTGGGGGGTGATCACTTTTCCCCTATCCTAATCAGAGAAAGTGACTGGGCCAAACATCTTGTTCTCCGATTTGGATGCGCTAACTGAATATACATCCCTAACAGTAATTTTCCTCTTGGTGGAGCTATCACCTCCTGAACTCCCTCCTAGTATTATGTTGATCTCCCCGGCTGCCTCTGTTCTCTGCCTTTTTTATTTGGCTTCTCGGGGTTCAATTCTTTCATGAGATCGGCCTCGCTGTTCCTTTTCCTTGTCATGGTGAATAAATCGCCTGATACCAGGCACACCTTTTTGAATTAACTTCTCGATCTCTTCCTTTAAGTGCCAGCATTCATCAATGTTGTGTCCCTTATGTCTGTGGAACTTATAATATTTGTCATTATCCCTCCTTTCTGCTGAAGAGATACTCATCTTCAGAGGCCATTGAACCTTTTGGCCAGTATCTTTGATCTACATTAATATGCGGGATCTATTAGTAGTTAGAGGGGTGAACTATTTGTTAACTGCATCCGACCTGTCCGGTCTATCACTTCTCCTGCTTCCACCTTCATTGTCCCTAGGCTGATATTGACGATCTCCCCGTTGACTTCCTTGCCCTATTAATGAACTTCATTCTTTTTTTTGTCTCTTATCAAAATCTCTCATCCCATCATCAATTCAGATGTGGGTTTGAGCTACTACCATTAAGGCCAAGATAGTTTGAGGAAAGTTAGAAAACAATTCCTTCCTTAGGTCATGATTTGAAGTTCCATGAAGCATCGCCGTGTAGGCAATATCTTTGTTTAGATTTTCAATTTGGATTGCTTCCCTGTTGAAGTGCTCCACATATTTTCTGAGACCTACAACCTAAAACTGAACCTCAAAAAATGTGTTTTCAAAGTTCCAGCTAGAAAGTTCTTAGGGTATATGGTCTCCCAAACAGGAATCGAGGCAAACCCTGACAAAATTAAAGCAATCCTCAAAATGAACCCTCCCAGCAACAAAAGAGAAGTTCAAAGGTTGAATGAGCGAATAGCAGCACTTGGGCGATTCATCTTATCTTCGGCCAAAAGATTCCAACCATTTTATAAAGCATTGAAACACCTAAAGGACTTCTAATGGACAGAGGAGTGTTAAAGATCCTTTGAAGAACTAAAAAAATTTCTGACTAGCCCTCCCTTGCTGAGTCGCCCTATACGTAAAGAAGAGATCTACTTATTCCTATCCATAACTACAAACAGCATAACAACAGTATTAATAAGGGAGGAATTAGAAAAACAGTACCCGATCTACTATGTCAGCCGAGTTCTCCAAGATGCAGAACTGAGATACCCGACCTTAGAAAAGCATGCCCTAACACTACTTATAGCCACTCAAAAATTAAGACACTATTTTGAAGCACATCAGGTAATAGTTCGAACTAACCTACTTTTAAGAAAAATTCTACATAAACCAGAGAAGTCAGGGCAAATCTCAGAATGGGCAGTCAAGATCGAAAGTTTAGGCATAATGTACGAACCGAGACGTGCAATGAAGGGGCAGATACTAGCAGATTTTATGGCCGAACTAACCCCAACTATAGAGGAACCACAAGGTATAAAAAAGGAAGAGTGGGGGATGTTTGTAGACGGTGCAATAGGGGTGGAAGGATCAAGGGTAGGGATCATGATTAAAGGACCTTATAAGTTGGTCATTGAATATGCTGTCAAGTTGGATTTTTCGATCTCCAATAACGCAGCAGAATATGAAGCTGTATTAACAGGTCTCTCCTTAGCCAGGGAAATTCAAATGGCAAACCTAGTGATCTACAGCGACTCCTAGTTAGTGGTTAACCAAGTCAATAACAATTATGCAGTCAAAGAAGAGAGCATAAAGAAATACTCAGAGCTAACACAGCCAGCCTTAAAAGAAAGAGGAAAGTTAGGAGGAAGCTGGATAATAAGACAGATCCCTAGATCAAAAAATGGCAAAGCATATGAAATTGCCAAATCGGCGGCAACAGGGAAAACAGGGAACTTAAAGAAGATCCCTGTAGAAATCCAAAAATCCCCCACAAAAGAGATACAATTCATAATGCTAGTGGAATGAAAAGAAAGCTGGATGGAACCCTTTGTTCGGTACTTGGTAGAGGGCTCTCTCCTCGAAAAAAGATCAAAGGCAAAAAAGGTAATAAACAAAGCCAAAAGATATAGCTGGTAGAAGGGGATCTATACCAGCGATCCAAAACTCATCCTTGGCTGAAATGCATCAGCCTAGAAGACGGAGATTATGTGTTAAGAGACATTCATAAAGGGATTTACGGGGCACATGAAGCAAGTTCCAGCCTCATCAGAAAGACCCTTCTACAAAGATACTAATGGCCTACACTAAAAAAGATGCAGTAGAGAGGGTTCGCCGATGTATTCAGTGTCAAGAACATGCACTTGTTCCAAGGCAACCTTCAAGAGAACTCACTCCCACTAGATGCGCCTGGCCTTTCCAACAATGTGGGATCGATATCTTAGGACCTTTCCCTCCATCAATAAGATAGTATAAGTTTTTAGTAGTCGCCATCGATCACTTCAAAAAATCGATCAAAGCCGAACCTTTGGCTAAGATCACCCAACAGAATATCACAGACTTCTTCTGGAGATTAGTTATCTGTAGGTTCAGTGCACTAGAAGTTGTAATCTCAAATAATGGCAAGCAGTTTGACTGTGCTCCATTTAGATCTCTCTGCAGAGGCCTCCACATTGACCTTAGGTTCACTTATGTACCCTACCCACAGACTAATGGATAAACAGAGGTAGCAAACTAGATCATCCTCCAAGGATTAAGGAAAAGATTAGATGACAAAAAGGGGAAGTGGGCAGAAGAACTATACAGTGCACTTTGGAGTTACCGAACTATACCCAGAGAACCGACATGAGAGACCCCCTTTTCCTTAACATATGGCTTAGAAAGTTGTGGTACCAGTAGAGATTGTACTGCCAAGTTATTGAACAGACAAGGCTGGAGAGATCGATTAAGAAAGAGAAATCTGAATCAATTTAGATCTGCTAGAAGAGAAGAAGAACGCAGTTTATGAGAAAACAACGGCCTACAAACAAAGAATAGCTCTATACCACAATCACTAAGTTAGAGAGATAACTTTTCAAGAATGAGAGCTCGTCCTAAGAAAAGCAGAGATCACAAGAGGCAATGCTAGAGTCAGAAAATTGCAACCTAACTGGGAATGACCATATGAGATAGTTAGTGTGGTGGGATTAGGAGCCTGTAAATTAAAAGATCGCCATGGGAAGATCCTGCCGCGTATAAGGAACTCCGACAACTTAAGGGTTTATTATAAATAAAAAAGTCTACTTCTGTTTCTTGCTATCTTTTCCTTCTTCTATTACTTTTATAGTGTTTTCAAGCAGATTCTTACTATCAAGAGATTAATAAAAATTACTCATGTGACTTTTTATCATCAAAGAAGCATTCTCCACATTGTAGCATCTGAAAAAGAAGAATCGCCACAGGATAGGCGAACTAGAAGTTCACCCAAGATTCCCTATATGAAAGAATCGCCACGGGATAGGCGAACTAGAAGTTCGTCCAAGATTCCCTATATGAAAGAATTGCCAAAGGATAGGCGAACTAGGAGTTCGCCCAAGATTCCTTATATAATAGAATCGCCACGGGATAGGAAAACTAAACGTTTGCCCAAGATTCCTTATACACTATAATCGTTATGGGATAGGCGAACTAGGAGTTCGCCCAAGATTCCCTATATGAAAAGAACCTCCACGGGATAGGCAAATTAAGAGTTTACCTAAGATTCCCTATACATAAGAATCGATATGGGATAGGCGAACTAAGGGTTCGCCCAAGATTTCCTATATGAAAAGAACCGCCATGGGATAGGCAAACTAAGTGTTTACCCAAGATTCCCTATACAGAAGAATCGACATAGGATAGGCGAACTCCAAAGATTCCCTATATGAAAATAACATTGATGGGATAGGCAAACTAAGCGTTTACCCAAGATTCCCTATACAAAAGAATTGACATGGGATAGGTGAACTAGGAGTTCACCCAAGATTCCCTATATGGAAAGAATCGCCAGGGGATAGGTGAACTACATGGTTCGCCCAAAATTCCCCATATAAAACAATCCACTAAGGAAATAAAAAAGATATAAGTTCACCCAAATGATAAAATAGATACCAAAAAATAAAGAAAAAAGGAGTCTTGAAATAAAAAGTACAAAACACAAAAAATAAATAGCAATAAATAAATAGATACATCATTGAACATCGGTTCTCTCTTCTATATTTTCAATACTATAATCAGCTACTGTTAAAGGATGTAGCTCAACATTAAGATAGTCCAAATTTAAAGGAGGGGGAATCATTGTATCTTCATCCTCATTAGGTTAGATCTCCTCCACGAAGTCAAAATCTTTACTCTGGATACTTGCTTCGGATAGCAGCCAAAACATTTTCTTGATAGGAAGGGAATTTGTTGGCATAGCCTCGGCATATTTTTCCTTCACAAGCTTCTCCTTCTCCACTTTCTCTTTTAGTTGGTGAACCTCGTGCTGACTCACATCAAATTCAGAACGCAGTGTAGAGACTCGACCCAAGAGTTCAGCCTTCATAACTTTATTTTTGGTCTTTATATCTGTATACTTACTCTTCTACACATCAAGAGAAGATTAGAGCTGGGCGACCTTTAAAGCATGTTCATTCTCCAGTTTCTCCCTAAGACGAGTCCACTCCGACCTCAGTACATCTTTTTGAGACCGCATCCGCTGGCAAAGTTCAAAAATAACATTAGCGGCCTGCAAACATAAAATATATATATGAAGTAAGAAATTGTTAAAAAAAAAAAAAACTATTGTAGAGATGAATGATAACACACCTAAAATATGTACTCATAAGCAGATCCAACGAGCTGGGCATTAGTAAAATTGGCCATATGTTGCCCGTCTGCCAAAAGATGGATCGCCCTCATAATATCAATGGCGATGGAGGGATCGCATACATAAGCATCTTCTCCGTATTTTTCCTCAATAGACTTAGCGAACAATGTCAGTTCGTCTAGAATGATGTCCTTTACAGTCGGGCAAAGCCTCTTCATAGTTCACTCGGAAGAACCATCAAGAGGACACCGCTTCGAAGTACTAACAGAAGCTGAAGAAGCTGTAGGATCGCCAACAGAAACTGGAGGAATAGCAGGATCGCCAGCAGAACCAGTTACAATCAGGGGAGGAGGAGGAGGAAGAGTACTCTTTTCCATCAATGAAGATCTGCTTATTGAGGCAGATTTGGCGAGCTTATTTTTCTTCATCCGCTGAGCCATAGACTTCATCTCTACAAAAAAAAAAAAAAAAAAAGATCAGTACAAAATTTATAAAAAAAAAGGGACACATTAGAGAGATCGGTCAACAGATAATACTAGTAGAGGAATGGGTAGAAGCCTTAGACCACGGTTTCTTCTTCGGGGTAAAGGAATCCCCAAAGAAGTGGTCATAAATAAGATCCGTACAGGATATGGGGCTTAACTTGGAAAAAACTTCTATATGTTTCTCCTCCTCAGAAGATAGAGATCGGAGACTACCAGGAGGAGACATCCTTGGGCTAACTACCCAAGCATTGGGAAGATCGCCCCATCCCCGCTCGTGGGAAACAATAAAGAATTTCTACTTCCAGTTTTTGAGGGATGAGGGCAGGATAAAAATTTTCTTATCACTTTGGAGGTTGAAATGATCAAAACCCTTTCTCGCCACAAGGCGGTATAGCTCCCTCACCTCCTTACAAGTGATGTCAAACCCATGAACCTTCCCTAGAATCCTAAGTCTGACTAGTATTTTCCAAGAATTAGGATGAAGTTGGCATATCGGGATATTATATTCCCGAAGGATATCAGTATATAGACGAGGTAAAGGGAATCGAAGTCCAAACTCTAGGTCCTCCATATAGATCATCCTATCCAGATCGCCTAGTTTTTGATTCACAAACGTTCCCGGTTTGGGTAAACGAAGTTTGAAGGCATCAGGAATATCATATAATGCCCTAATTTCTGAGAGGTGATCTATAGTTAATTCACAAGGAATATTAACCCCCTTTTTGGGTTCGAAAGTCGGGAGTTTTAAGGGATCGGTAGATCCAGCTACAATTGAATCTATAGATCGGTTAGCATTAATGGATTTAGATACACTCACAGATGGGTAAGGTGGGTGTATATACACAGTATCAACCTGAGGAGAAGGAGATCAATTCAAAACAGTACCTTCGCTATCATGATGGTCACCATAAAGATGGTCATTTTGGCTATCTTTAAGATGAGCCATTTCGAAAAATAAAATAAAAAGAGAATAAAGAAAGGAGAAAAGAACAGGAAACTTACTGGAAGAGCTGCAAAATAAGAATTGGCGTGCTGAACTGGTCAAAAGACTAAGGAGTCGCTAGAGAACTAGAAAAATTTGTAGTAAAGATAAGTTCAAAAGAAATCACCGAAAAGAAAAAAATCACAGACAAGAAAAGTGCAAAGAAGAATTGAAAGGAAGAAGAAGGAAAAAATGAGCAATGAAGGCAGTAAAGGTAAAAAATCAAAAAGAGAACATAAAGCCCTACTTATAGGACATTGTGCAAAAACCGAAGGGTTTAGGGAACCATACCAGTTTGACACATGGTATAAAAGCGTCTATATGACTCTCTTTTCGAAAAACAGAGTTATTGTGAAATGACAGAAACGGCGCCTTAAATGAAGGCATTGGGAATCAAACCGTCAACCAAATTTTGCCCCATTAATAGATCGCCTCTATGACAAGATCTCCAGGAAGCCGAACAAAACCGAGTCTTTAACTTGAAAACTGGTGGGGGGCCATGTGTTACATACCAATCTAAACTGATCGTCCTCGCTCAGACATTCCGTATTCAACTCTAAAACTAAAGTCCATCTCCATATGCAATACTGAAAGAGAATGATCCGACTCCAAGAAGGATTCGACACCTTGGGCATACCTTTATAAATAGTATCCTTCTCTACATTTAACAGGTAACGTAATTCTAAAAATTTCTCAGTGACTAAAAGCTTACTAATCTCCACCTTTTTTGACTTAAGCATCGGAGTGGCCCCTAAACACATCGCCTGGACCCTCTAACCTATTGTCTTATAGGAACAAAAGATCGCCTACACATGTGCTAGAGATCAGAATACTTTCTGAACACATCTATAATAATATTAATTAATAGTTTATGCTATAATCTCATTGTGAATGATTTATCTTTTACTAAATTATAAACGGTTTTTTCATATATATATATATATATATATATATATATATATACATATATTAATTAATAGTTTATGCTATAATCTCATTGTAAAAGATTTATAACTAAATTATATAAGTTTTTCTAACGAATGCTTTTAGATTATTGGTTAAAAAAAGTAGTTAACTTAGACAAAATTAAATAGTTGATTAATTATAAAATAATATTAATTAAACTACAATCAATATCATCTCATAAAATCAAAATCCTTAATTTTCTTTTCTTATACTCATTTCTAAATTGGTTCGTTTAATTTTATCTGAATTAACTTTCTAAACCAATACTCTAAGCACACTAGACTAGATATAAAAGTTTAATTATAAAAATAAATTTGATATTGTGCACAAGAATTAGTATGTGATACTATCTTATCACAATAGTTGAAAAAAGGGTCAATTAAATCTCAAGCCTTAACAGAAGTATCCAGTACTAAACTTTTGGTGTGCCTTTTTAATAGCTAAAGAAGCAACTATGTCTCCTTATAGGTGCCTGCAAGAAAAAATAAAAAAAGGGGGCTGTGTGAATTGGTTGTAAAGGCCTACATATGTGAACAGCTAGGAACCTTAAACCTTACAACGAAGATCACATGTTGTTCATGTAATAATTAGTTTAGACCCATAATCTAGCCACGGTTACAGCCTTTATCTCAACCTAATCAACCGCAAGCCAAGTTTAGAAATTAGGACCTACTATTAACTGTCATTACTCATTATACTATATGTAATAATTTTACTCCTTGCTAGCCAGCTACCATTATCTATATAATTGGCATGGTTTCCAAACTCGACCTTATTTTAGAATAGATGAAAGTTGATGGTTACGGGTCAAAATTCAATCAAGATCAAATCAAAATTTTAAATAATATCATATATTTATTATTTATATATTAAAAATAAATATAATATATTAATAAATATTATTTATACTAAGTATTTGCTGATATGCATGAGTAACACATTTCAGATAGAAAGCAAAATAACATTCGTTACATATTGTGAACGCTCATTACGGAAAATACTCAATTTATAGATGACCCGGACTGATCTATGGACTGATTCCTAATTTTTCTGGTTAAACTGACCTGGCCTGTCCGAATTTAACAACATAAATAATTAGAGATATTTTCGGATGAATTTGTTAATCGATATTGAATTTTTTGGGTTAGATATTGAGTCTATATTGAATCTGAAATTCACATGTAGTGCAAATTATATCTTTCATTTGTCTCTCTAGCCTGAAAATTATTGGATAAGTTAGTCCTATATGCTCCCTTTGTCTTATTTGAAATTTAGTGTTCTAGCTAGAGTGGGTTTCCACATAATTTGGGTTGATATATGTGTTTGTGTATCAATATTTTGCGACTTCATTAGTAGAAGTGCCCTAGGTTTTATTCTTAATTAGAAATTTTTAGGTGAATTTAGTCCATTACATCAAATTATGAATTAACTAATGGTAATCTGACACATCGGTATGTTAATTATTATATACATAGTGATGGATTTAGTGGCTGGGAGGAGGTATTCAGATAAATGTCCTTACTATTTCCTTGAAAAGATGAAAAATAATCGGATTTTAAATTTTTCTACTTGGCTCATGTCGAGTCAAATAATTGGATAAATGTCCTTACAACAGTTGGAATCAAACTTTATCACCTTGATAAGTCTAGAATTGACTTGCATTGTTGATGGTGGATTCTTCAGAGGGGTAAAACCTGTAGACAGAGAAAAATAGGTTAGGAGCCCCCTGGGTTGGACCCGACGGGGAGCCTCCAATGTCCAAATTAGTGAGACTGTAGAGAGTGTATAGAGAGAGAGAGAGAGAGGAGTGAAGTGAGGAGAGAGTGAGATAATGAAGGATCCTTTTTCTTTACCTTTTCTTTACCTTTTATAGGAGAGGATATGGACCCCCTATGTACACGTGTCCTATGCTTGTTCGGGTCAATTTTAATCCTTATCAGAAGCCCCCACTCCCTAGTCTAATCGAGCGTATCGAAGAACGGGCTAAGGGAGTAGATATATTCTTTGATTGCTTGTGATTCATTTGTACTGTAGATAATAGGGATGTTCATGATTCTGTTTGGTCAGTTCAGAGTAAATATTTTTTACCAAACCAATAAAATCGGTTTTTAAATACTTCAACTGTTAACCAGACTAAGTAATACTAAAAAATATCCAAACCAAAACTATTTGGATTCTGTTTTGTTGACCCATCTTATGTTTTGATGTATAAAACTTAGCAAAATTGAAGAAATTACCTATTATTTGTTTGCACTATGCTTATATGTTAATTAAGAATAATTTAACATTGATCAAAGTATGTTTAAAGCCTTTACAGGGTGTGAACGCACATTCATCTATATACATAAGGATTACTATTTACACAGAACATATTTGAACGCAGAACATATTTGAACTAGCCTTCAAGATATTGAACGCACGTTCATGTGCTTGAACTCACGTTCAAAGAATATGAATGCACGTTCATCTTGGAAATGAGAATTCTTCAAATTACACAGGATGGTTTTGAACGAGCCTTTAAAATTGTGAACCGTCAGTTCAAGGAGCTTGAACGCACGTTCAAGCAAGTGAATGCACGTTCAAGGTGCGCAGGTCTTAAAAAATATAGTCGTTGGAAGATGGAGGGAAGCTGAAAAAAGTCAAGGGGGAGAAGATTTCTTTTGGATCCATGTCCAACAGTCATATTTTAATATTTCTATAAATTCTAGAAGGTTGAAATGAAGTTTAGAACTCTTGCTAAGTGAAAATCAATTGCTATACAAATCAAAAAGCTTCTTTGAGGATCATACTCTATTTTTTAACACTAAGCTTAATCCTTTCATTTCTTTAAGTGTTCTTTATTTAAAGTTAGTGTATTTCATTGTAATCTTTAACCTGGCTTGTATCTAAATATTGTAAGACCTTAAACACAAAAATCATTATATCTTGAGTGTATTGGGTGAAATCCTGTGAAATCTATTGTAAAGGGCGAAATCCCGAAAAACTAAGCTTTTAAAGTTTTGGGTGAATTCCCGATTGTTAGTGGAACCCTAAATAGGTTTGATTTAGGAGAAATGGACATAGGAGAGGCGATTGTGATCCGAACCACTATAAATCTTGGCTAAGCTTTCTCTAACTCTATTTCCTTTGTTTATTTATTTGAAATTGGAACTTATTGCATATAAGGTGTTTATTTGCTTTAGAATTTTTAATAATCCTATTCACCCCTCCTCTAGGATTGCCATACTTAGGATAACATTTGGTATCAAAGCTTTGTGAACCCTTAATTTTACACCTTTCAGTATGCATTTGAACCCTAGAGGCACTTAGGCTCGGTAAATAGACATCCGGAATTCGAAATCGCCAAAATTCTAAAAATCGAGAATCTGAGCCTCGGGACCTGGGACCTACCCATTTGGCCTCTGAACCATCCTCATATAATTTGGGATTGAATACGAAGCACAACGCAACTAAAATCATGTAAAACGGACATGAAATGAGCAAGAATGGGCGAAAAACGGGCAGAATAGGCTGAAGCTGGGCCCATGACCACATAGGCCCATACGGTCACCGCATGGCCATATGCGGTCACCATTACATGACCGCATGACCGTATGGCTGTATGCGGTCACATTCATGTTGTTTTGCGATCCCACATCGAAAAAATACTGTTTTCAGCCTCTAACCTTCTCCCTATATAAATGAGACACCCCAGCTCATTTTAACAACTCAGAGCTTGCTCACACATCACTTGGCTTGCTTGATTAGCCTTTGCATCAAGCGAGCCATCCCCCTAAGCTTGGTCCGAAAGGAATGAGCTCCCCAGTTTCCTTTATTTCTTGCTTTTCTATTGCTCCTTGCTTTGCAAAGCGAGATTGAGTTGCGACTTCCCGAGTTGACCCACAGAGTCAAAATTTTCCCGCCGTTCGAGGCAAGTCCACCGCCGACCAAGACAAGTCTTCGCCGTTCCAAAGTCGCTCAAGCGCAAGGTAAGCTTCTTTTTCTTTTTATTTTATTTATTTATTTATTTTATTTTTCTTAATTAGTTAATTAAATTGGTTTATCTAAGTTTTTAGTTAATTAAAATCTGAAATAATTAATCCAACTTGGTAAATCAATTAGGTTAACTAATTAATCAACCCACCTTTTAATCAATCAATCTGAAACATGATAAAAGGCTCAAACTAAAAAAACCCCATTTGCAAGAAGGGTGAACTACGTGGATTTTGATTCCCATTCAAAGGGATACGTAGGCATGCTTGTCTAAAAGCATCAAATCCAATTAAAATAAACTTTCTTCCTCTTTCACTATCTTCACATAGTTTAGGTTTTGTATTTTCTTTTTATTTCTTTGTTTTGTTACTTTCACTATTGATTTACTTTGGGAAATGTGTGACTCTCCTAGAACCTATAAGGGCTAGAGGGAGTATCCCCTAATTTGATTTATGTTGTAAGTTTAAGATTTATATTTGCATCCTTTATTACTTATGTTATTTCCTTTTTGCTTTACTTTACTTTAATTCATGCATTGTATAATTGTTCATGCATTATAATTGTTCATGAAATCATTTTAAGCCATTTAGCATTAAACTTGCCAAATTAATTAAATGAACCGAAAACCTAGTATCCGAATTCTCTTTGGTAATCGAGGGCTAGTGCACTTTTCCATTGGATAAATAATTGGAGTCATTTATTGTGTTTTTCCTTAACTTTTCCCAAATAAAATAAAATTAAAGTGACGACTCCCAAATCAATTTTCAAAATCAACCAATTTGAACCCGAGGGTTCCATCATGAGTACAAACTCGAATGAACATTTCGATTCCCTCTAGTGGATCGGACCGGTGCTCGGGCGAGGCCTCACTGTTGGCGACTCTACTGGGGATCACCTTCTTTTTAATAAGAAAAATAAGAGGACTACTAATTGGTGTAAAACAAAAGTTTTGCACTTTTAATGTATAAATGACTTTCATACATCACTTGCATAGGCTCATTGCCTTTCAACCTAGATTTCTTAGGAAAATAATGGATAGAAAGTAACATCAAGTGGGCAACCTTCCTTAGATCTGCTTGCCGATAATGAAATCATCCACCCTGCGACGTTTACGAGTATGCACGTACTGTTGGACCCACGCGAGGCTCTTTGACTCATATGTGGTTAGGTATATCGCTGCTTCAGTGTGACGGGTACCCTATGCAAGCCACCCTTACCTTTTCATGTAATGAACCTAGAACCTGACCTTAGGTTGTATGTACCATAAGTAAGGCCTTGTACAATTGCATACTCATGAAATATTTTTTCCTATGCATATCATGCACCCATAATGTACAAAACAACATTCATTCATCTCAGACCTAGGTTAGACCTTGAACTGATGAAGGGTCAAACATTCTCACCTCGATCCAATCACCTTTGCCCCACAAACCTTAAATACCATCACCCCTTATCTAAGGTACCTTACCTAGTACCTTCGATACCACTACCCATAAGCCCAACACCCTTGGCCTATTACCTTCAAGATCGACCCATTACCCAATACCTTAAGCCCGATACCTTTGGCCCAACATGCTACCCTAAACCTAAAACCTTGACCTATCCTGCCTTAGGAAATCCTCAAAACCCAATACCTTTGGCCCATCATACTCAAAGTCCTATGATAGTTGACCCACAATACTATATGGAATCCTTTTCCCTCAAAGTCTGTATACCCTACCCTAATGGCCAATCTAATTGACATGGCTGCCCTAACCATCATTTTTGCCTCTTCCTACCAGAAAGGACCATTAATCTATCCAATCCTCCTACCATAAAGGACCATCAATTTATCCAACCATCCTACCATAAAGGAAAACATCTTCCTACCAGAAAGGATCCCTACCTTACCCTACCCATCACTATGTGGAAGACGAATCCCACTTTACCCTACCCATTACTATGTGAAAGACGAATCCCACCTTACCCTACCATCACTATGTGGAAAACGGATCCCACCTTACCCTACCCATCACTATGTGAAAGACAAACCCCACCTTACCCTACTCCCATCATCTTTTCATATCACCGCCAACCACTCACTGGGTTTTCTTTTGGTTTTTCTTCAAGGTACCAATGGCCGACTTGGTTGATATGGCTACCCTAACTACACAAGTTACCAATCTCCTTAAAAAGCAAGAGGAAAGTCTCCAAGTTATTCTTACCTCCACTCTTAATGCACAACAAGTCCAAATTGAGGAACAACGAAAATCTATCATTGAAGAGGTTCGAGCCATAATCAATCAAGCTAGCCTCAATCTAACCAACCCAAACCCAGTTTTAGACCAGACCACCCTAAATCCGAATCAGGCCAATCCTGCTCCGGTCTAAGCCCTTGCCAACACTACCGCTGTTCCAGACATCACTACCCAATCTACTACTTCCTTTCCTGTGAATCATTTTCAAAGGAAGGAAGCTTTCTCTAACCCTGACCTGAGAACATTCATGGATAAACTTGAAGCTATGGAGAGAACCATCAAAACCCTAAAGCACCGCAGTGACTTGATTGATATGGATAGCTTGACCTTGTTTCCTGATATCAAACTTTGTCTAAAATTCAAAATGCTTGAACTAGAGAGTTTTGATGGAACCTCTTACCCTAAGACTCATCTGAAAATATATGTGGGGGTAATGCAACCTTTGGGACTTAGCAATGAGCTCCTTGCTCAGTTGTTCCAGCAATCCTTAACCAGTGCTGCCAAGAGACGGTTTCTTTCACTGGACAAGAGCCAAAAAAGAACATGGGATGATATCTGTCATGCTTTTGTCAAACAATATCATTACAATACTGAAGTGGATGTCACCAGGTGTGATTTGAAAACCACCAGACAATTTCCAAATGAGTCCTTCTCCATGTTCCTTACAAGGTGAAGGGCTAAAGCAACTCAAATGGTACAAAGACCAACCGAGCAAGAACAAGTAGAGATCATTGTCAAGGACCTACTTCCAGCCTACCAAGCCCACTTATTAACCTAATACCTGTCCACCTTCAAAGCTTTGGTTGCAACAGCATCAAAGGTTAAAGATTACATTCGAAGCGAATCATTTCAATTTGAATTCTCCACCACTAATCTGAATAGTGATGAAGAATATGAACCCCATGACCTTTGAGGCTAAGACTGACATGCCACCTTACTTTTCAAGATGAATCCATCACTGTAATTCATGCATCTTCACCAAAGTGGAAAACAGACCCCACCTCACCATTATCTAAGTAGCATGTTATGAAGGAGTTCAAGTTCAACTGATCTGACTTGTCTGAGATTGAATCCAAATCTGAGTCCGAGTCCAAATCCAAATTCAAATATGAGTCTATGTTCAGAGTCCGTGTCCAAAATCTAAATTTGAGTCAGAGTCCATGTTCAAAGTCCAAGTTTGAGTTCGAGTTTGAGTCTGTCATTCTTGTATTCTTCTTCTACTTTGTACTATCTTCTCCTTTGAAATAAAACATTTATGCTATTTGTGCACTTTTACTTTCCCATCTTTATTGTTTAATCTAAAGTAGTTATGTTTCAAAAAAAAAAAAATAAAAAAGAAAAAAGAAAAGAATAACTAAAGATAAAGAATCAATGAATTTTGGCAAGCATTTACATTTCACCATGAAATCCACCATGAATTGGAAGAATCAAAACTTGAGGTATTTTTGTGCCCACATCAATAGCCGCTTCACTAGCTCATAATTAAAGGATAGTCAAGATAATAGTGAACACCAAATGGTGATCTCTTCAATTGGAGCAGGCAAAGCCAAAGGCAATCCAATAAAGTTACCCATTGCACTTTTGGGTAATCAAATATATGCACCTCAACAAAAGGCAACAATATCAAAAAGGACCTGATATCCCCACAAGGTTTCTCTCTAGACCAAGATTCAATGAAATGGTCTAAACAAAGGTCAGAGCCCCAAGATGAAGGACAACAGTAACCCAAGTCATGGTGGAATAATTTTTAAATGCCAAAATTGATTAATTAGCTCACTAAGTTGGAAACCCGAAAGGGCGGCTTAGGCAGAAATTAGAGTAAGATCATCGAGTTGAAAACCCGAAAGGGTGGCTCGGGCAGAAGTTAGAGCTAAATAAAAAAGAGTCATTCTAGTCAAATCATTTTGTCCCCTATGTCCTTATCCTACATTAAAGATATATCTTCTTAAGTCATCATCCTCTAGCTGATCCCTCATCTGGGGCTTACCTTCCGAATCATCTTTCTAAGTTATCATCTTTTGTCAATCCGTTACATTGCCCTTATCATTCAGTAGGGGCGTATCTTTCCTATTATTTGTCATGTCTCTTAGCTCAAACAGCTAAGTAGCCCTTATCATTCATTAGGGGCATATCCTTCTAGTTATCCATCATGTCTCTTAGCTCAAGCAGCTAAGTAGCCCTTATCATTCATTAGGGGCATATCCTTCCTGTCATCCGTTACATTTCCCTCATTCAATAAGGGCATATCCTTCCTTTCATCTGTCACGTCTCTTAGCTCAAGCAGCTAAGTAACCCTTATCATTCATAAGGGGTATATTTTTCAGGTCGTCTGTCAAAGTCTTTTAGCTCAAAAAGCTAAATAGCTCCTATCATCAGTCAAGGGGCACGTTTTTTGAGTCGTTGTCCAAAATCAATCCAATGTCTCCCCCAAGAGTCCTATCACTCTAAGAGTCTATTTGATCTCAGACAATTAGATAAGTTGTGTTTGTCTTCTCCATAAATGATGCTACGATAGCAAAATCATACAACTTCCCTAACAACTTTTCAAAAGGTCCAACCTACCATCCTTTCAAACCTAAGTCTCCTTGGAAAAATCTCATCTTCCAAGGGCTAAGCCCACCAAAAATCCCAAGTCTCTCAAGACTCATGATCCTTGAAGCCCAGTTTCCTTAACAAAGCCAAAAGTCAAGCCATGACTCCCAAGGCCTATCATCCTTAAGCTGATTAAAAAAGGGCTTGAACCAGTCAAAGCCCATCCCATGCTTTTTTGGCAAAATCATGCCATCCTTCCAAGTTTGAGCCTCTTTGGCAAAATTATGCCATCCTACCAAGTTTGAGCCTCCTTGGAAAATCATACCATCCCTCCAGATCCAAGCCTTGTTGGCAAATCATATCATCCCTAAAGTCCAAGTCATGTGGATAAGCAAAATCAAAGGGCAAGCCAACTGGTCAAATCACATCCAAAAGCCATGTCTAGAGGTAGACTCTTAACAGATGGGTTACACAAAGTCAACCCACCATCTTTATCTTTGAAAAGGCCAAATCTAACTGAGCCTTCCCACCTAATATTTTCTGAGGCCAAATCTAACTGAGCCTTTCCCACCTAAACTTCTCCGAGGTTAAACCTGACCCAGCCTCCCAAAATAACACTCTAAGGAAAAACCTTACCTAACCTACCTAATCTTCTCTGAAGCTAAACCTGACCTAGCCTTCCAAAATAAACTTTTTAGGCTACATTTGATTGAGCCTTCCAACTTAATCTTCTCTAAGGCCAAACCTAACCGAGCCTTCCTACCTAATCTTCTCCGAAGCTAAACCTAACCTAGCCTTCCAAAATAACTTTCCAGGTCATACCTGACTGAGCCTTCTAAGATAACCTTTCCAGGCCACACCTAACTGAGCCTTCCAAGATAACCTTCCAAGCCAAAACTTGACTGAGCCTTCCAAGCATGATCTCCTCTAAGGCCAAAACCTGACCTAGTCTCGACTTCCTCCTAGGGCTGAATAACCGAGCCACTTTTCCTCATCCTTCCAAAATGGGGGCACCCTCTCTCCCAAAAGATCAGCACTCTCATATTATACTGACCCTTCACAGGTTCAAGGTATCCAACTCATAACATTTTTGCATAGTCAGATGCATTTCACACTAAACATGTCGCTAATCAGAGCTACTAAATTAAGACGGATCATCAATCCAAATTTCGTTAATGAAGACGGATCATCAATCCGAGTTCCTGAAAAAAGACCGATCATCAATTCGAATTCCTGAATCAAGCAGTCATAGGGTCCTTCATCCAAACTAATCAATCTCAAATCAAACCCATCCTAGGATAGCCTTAGGATCCAAACCTTAAATCTGAAATAGGTTTCCCTTCTACAATTAGACATATCCTAGGATAGCCTTAGGATCCAAAACTTAAAATCTGAATTAGGTTTTCCCTTCATAATCAGACCTATCCTAAGATAGCCTTAAGATCCATACCTTAAATCTGAATTAGGTTTTCCCTTCTACAATCAGACCCATCCTAAGATAGCCTTAGGATCCTTTTCCCCTAGCAGACCAGGAATACCATTTTCATTCCAAATTCACCCAAGCAAACCGGGAATATCACCTCCATTCCAATTCAAATCTCCCAAAGATACCTGTAGTAAACTTCTTTTATCAACTAGTCCACCCATAAATGTCTAGCAACGATCACCTAGACATCCCTTTGGTTCCTTTACCATTTTTCTTCATCATTTTACCTACCCAAACATGTCCAAACACTGACATAGACATCACTTTGGTTCCTTTTTTCCATTCCTCCTACTCTGGTTCACTATCATCAGAATCGCCTTACAAACAAGCCAATTCTGATGAGAGGGCATCTGTGAACCCTTAATTTTACACCCTCTAGTATGCGTTTGAACCCTAGAGGCACTAAGGCTCGGTAAACAGACATCCAGAAGGCGAAATTGAAAAAATCCCAAAAATTGAGAATCTGAGCCTCAGGACCTACCCATTTGGCCTCTAAACCATCCTCATATCATCTGGGATTGAATACGGAGCAAAATGCAACTAGAATCATGTAAAACAAACATGAAAAGAACAAGAACGGGAGAAAATGGGCCGAACAGGCTGAAGTGGGGCCCATGACCGCATAGGCCCAAGCGATGATCGCATGGTCATATGCGGTCAACATTATATGACCGCATACTGCCATGTGGTATGTGGTCACATTAATCTCGTTTTGCGATCCCACATCAAAAAAACACTATTTTCAGCCTCCAACCTTCTCCCTATATAAATGAGACCCCCCAACTCATTTTGACAACTCAGAGCTTACTCACACATCTCTTGGCTTGCTTGATTAGCCTTTCATCAAGCGAGCCATGCCCCCTAAGCTTGGTCCGAAAAGAAAGAGCTCCCCAGTTTCTTTTATTTCTTGCTTTGCTATTGCTCCTTGCTTTGCAAAGCGAGATTGGGTTGCGACTTCCCGAGTTGACCCGCCGAGTCAAAAGTTCCCCGCTGTCCGAGGCAAGTCCACCACCGACCAAGACAAGTCTCCGCCGTCCAAAAGTCGCTTAAGTGCAAGGTAAGCTTCTTTTCCTTTTCCTCTTTATTTTATTTATTTATTTATTTTATTTTTCTTAGTTAGTTAATTAAATTAGTTTATCTAGGTTGTTAGTTAATTAAAATCTGAAATAATTAATCCAACTTGGTAAATCAATTAGATTAACTAATTAATCAACCCACTTTTTAATCAAT
>CATKHJ010023893.1:0-10904 GCA_949750685.1 Vernicia montana | reverse complement strand
AAAAAAAAACACAATTTTTTTATATTTTTTTATAAATTAAATTATTTTTTCATAAAATTTATAAAAAAATAAAATATTATTGTATTTTGTTTTAAAACGAAATAACCATATAACTATTAGCACCTATTGTTTCTTGTCCATCACTTTGCAATTAGTTATAGCAACATGGGTTGAAACTCGGACATCAATTTGTGTACAAAATTGCGGGTGGGATGAGTAACACATTTTCTAAATTTCGATTTGGTCTATGAAAGATCTAGTTGCAATTAATAAATATTATATATTATTGGTTCACATATCTTGTATCAACTAATAATATATAAAAAGTTAGAGATTTATTTGATCTTAAAATTAATTTTAAATTTAATTGTACAAATTTAAAATTAAAGACTTATATATATATATATATTAAATTAAAAGTTAAGTTCAAAAGTTGAGTAACTCTTTTTCAAAAAAAAAAATTCTTATGTCAAATAATAACTCTTTTAAAAATTAAGTCCTCATCTCATGATGAATTTTTTTTCATATCATTAAATTATAATTAAAGTTTATACAAACAAATATATTTAATATATTTTATTATTTTTTTAATTGGTCCATATATTTTATTTATATTAACATTCAAAATTATTGTAAAGCAATATTTAAATTTAATAAAATAACAAAAATAAATAGAATATGTTAAAATATTTTTTAAAAAATATAAATAAATAAATAAAAAACAGGGCTTATATAGTTCTATATATAAGAAATTAAAAAACGATCCGCTCTATATATAACCGTTATTTAATACTTATACATGGAATTATATAGTATAGTGATAATCGTGGAGTTTATATTATATTATATTAGTGGCCTAAGTTGAAGATTTGGGAGGGACAAGGAGGCGGGTCCATTGTGTTTTAATTTGTCCCCTTAAATTTACACCTATATGCCCTAAGTACCGAATTTTTCCTTAAAAGGGTAGACATAGATGCCCCATTATTTACAGTAAAATTCTTTTTTTTCTGACTATGATTGACTCTAGCTAGTCAAGAACACAAAAATTAATGTTATTTTCACCAACAACTTAGGTTACAGAGAAAAAAGAGAGTTGCACTGAGAAGCTTTTAACGAAATAATTATAAACCCTTTTCTTTTGGTATTAGCATTAATTATACTCTCCAATTATCTAGTGGGTTCCACATATTATATAGGTTAAACTACAAAACATTTTAATAATTTTTTTATTATTGAGAGAAAAATTTAATATTAGTGATATTTAATCTTGAAATCTATTCATAAAATAATATTGATTTATCACTAAACTAAATATTTTTTTAATTTTAATAGGAATAATTTGTCTAGTAATAGTGGATCTTCATTGGCATTTAAAAACTCTAAATTGATTTGTAAATATTTTTGCAAGGAACACAATTTTTCTTTTTATTGTGAATCTCTTAATTAGTGCCAAAGTGAATTTCTTTGCTCTTTCAATGAATTGGGAATAAAGTGATGAACTCATTGCTATATATAATTGCTGGATACCATACAATGAAAAACCTTTCAAAAATTAAAATTATGACTAATTATAATGCGATTGTGTTCATGGTGAATTATCATCTACATATTGTAACGTCATATGAGAAGCATTTAACATGATTGATGCATGATTGATGCCAAACAATAAATCAAATTTGTGAGGAAAGAACAAAGAAGTTATAAGTGGCCAGGTTTATAAATATATAGTGTATAAAGATTTATTTATTTTTTTTTTTTTTTTTTGGTTGCAAGTAACATAAGAAGTTTATAACTAACTTTGGATAGAAAATTAAAAGTTGATATTACTTGCTGAAAAGAAATGTAGCTACGCAGTAGACCAAGCATGCAGCAAAAGACCTGAAACAGTCTAAATTCTAAAACAAACCTGCAGAAAGAAAACACCTGATATTGAAGTTGCTTGATAATGCTAGCTTATTAAGCTAGTTATGGGAAGTAACCCACAATGGTACTGAATAGCTTGATTGACTTCTTCACTTCAATCTTGTATAAAATTGCACCCGTAGCTTCATCTTGTTGTTTATAGAAAATAATTTTATCACCCACATCAAGATGTTTGGCAGAGGCAAATTTGCGCCAACCCTTTGAAAGAACAGGTTTTGGGTGGTTTTTCTTGCGGATGATGCAGCGAAAAGTCCATATTTGCCCATCCTCATCCTTTACGTGAAAATCTAATGCATGGCCTTTTCCAAAACAGGGCAAGTACTTTAGACACTTTGTTGGCAATGCCAATCTTCTCTCAATGTCAGACTGAGTTAGTAACTTCGAAAACATTTCCATATAGTAAATGTAATATAATATTTATTCTTTGCCAAAGTAGTATATATATATATATATATATATATATATATATATAGATATAATAGTAGTGCTTGTAAAGTTTAATTCACAGGGTCTTCTTGCTTCCCGAGGAACAGAACAGGTTTTAAAGAGAGAGAGAGAGAGTTAATTAATTAGTCCTCCAGCACTAGCTAGGATTTTTTGATCAAGAGACAAAATAATATGATAGTGACTTACCTGAAAACTGTTCTCCACAGGAAAATTGGAAAATTGTAGTAATAGGGAGTTTGATTGGCTGGACGGTCGACAAAAGGAAAACATAATTTAGCATCTCCCCTCCAAGATAAAAGGGGAAAGAATTTGTCTTCAGAAAAATCTAAACTCTTTCTATCTTTGTAACCCTTTTCTTCTGAAAAAGTGAAGAGCACTCAAATCCCCAATTCATCTGTATTTGGACATTATTCTAAGATACAAACAGTACCCCATAAATATAAGGATTAGAAAAACTTTCTTAATTCCTATCATTTCCAGTTGTTTTACCTTTTTCTAGCTTGTTGCAAATGGAATAGCACTTACAAATGTAAAGGAAGAAGGTTTCTTTCTATAAAGCTATAAGCTATTATTTTCAGTGGCCCTTTGGCAAACAATATATCAATTAATACTACCACTTCATAGCACAACTGCTATTTTCAGTAAATTAAGCTCCCAAAATTGCTCTCTTATGGTGTGTGCGCGCATATGAGTGTACATGCACACATATATAATAGCAATAAAGCCAATAGCCTTCGCGAGAAATTATTAAATTCATCTGTGTATTTAAAAATAGTGCACCATCCTCTTACATGTTTATATCACAAACTCCATCAACATTGTTACATAAATCCTACGTGAATGTATATAAGAGTACACTACTTTAAGTGTGTACCTGGCATACAAATATTGCTCAGTAAATACAAGGAAAGCCAAGCCAATAGTTGGCTAAAATACTTAAAAACTATGAGTACTTGTACTTTCAACATGCGCAACTAAGGCAAACAAGAGAAATCAGAAAGCACAACTTGAGATTTCAGCAGCTAGTCTTCAGGTACCGAAATGCAATTCAATGATTTCCCAGATGCCTGATCAGAACATTTCCTCTTGCTGATTAATAAGTTTCTGAATCGGTGTCAGGCATACAAATGCTCTCTCTATCCACCATTCAAACTGGGTTCAGGTAGTCGGGGCAGCCATTAAGCTCCTCAAACAGCAGTCCAAATTGTCACTCTAGTGAAGTTGTATAAAGGGACCCTGGAAATTTGGAGATGCACATATTACTGCTGTAAGAGTGATGCTTGAATTATAGATGTAAGTGATGGATGAAGGCGAGCCCTTCTCAAAGAGCGAGCATTGCTTCTTCCTTCAGCATACTCCTCTCCCAATGGCCACCTTGGTCGCAGATCATACTAATTCATAAAGCAAACTTTTGCTAGTCAAGACTGTGAGACCTTTTAAATCTACGAAGTAAACCACTATCTAATATGTTAAAGTCAGCACAGATGTTAACAACTGAGCACAAATTGTTGAAAATCCTCCGACAGTTATATAACAGCTATGTTGTAAAAGGTCAAATCAAACATCTATTTTCTGGTTCCTAATTTGAATCTTTCAGCCTCGTAATCTTGTTTGTAGTTCCAAAAAAAGTTCAATCATATAGTGAAAGGGTAGGGAATGGGGAACAAACAAATGACAGTCATGAGTACTGAGAGCAAACCGTAAAATCTTCTGCTTCATCTGCAGGCGGTGGAGGATCAAATCTTCCCACACTAAAGTGCTCAATTCCGGTCCAAGCCACCATTACACCTAGTAGATGAAACTCAAGCCATTAGTTATGCATGCTATTTACAAGGTCTAGAAGACCAAAGATCTTACCATTATCAGTACAAAGACTTGGTGGTGGGCATAAAAGTTTCAGGTTTTTCTTCTTCGCAACTTGATCAAGCTGGGTTCGGACATATTGATTTGATGCAACGCCCCCAGAGACCACCTACAAGAAGTGAAAGTAAATATGAGTGTCAAGTACCAATACATGTCAAGAAATTGACAAAAAAGAAGAAGCAATCAATGATGTAGAATGGAATAAACTTTATACAAAACTGTAGTTTGTGTTACCAAGAATTTTATAGATGGCTCAATCTTCCTTGCCCATTCAATTGCACGTTCACACCTCTCCTCTAAATGTAGCACAGCAACTCGCTGTAAGAGAAAGTATCAGAAAGAGCAACACACTTAAAAAAAAAAAAAAATTTATGTGCCCACTAGACTACTTGATTGATTTAAAATAATAATAACCAAAAAAAGACCTGAAAAGATGCAGCAATATCAGCCCGGGAACTTCTGTCCTGGCCTCTTGCAGAGGATATGGGAATTTCGGCGTTGCTAGACATAGCCCATAAACACATAATAATCAGGACAAAAAAGAGACCAGAATATTAATTGGCACATTGTTACCACTAGCCATGCATTGATATAGGGATTGCTCTCTGAAAATGAACAAATATTTCAATGTTTTCTACGTACATATTTCTGGATTCAATTGCCAGCCTCACTTGAGTCTTCAGTCCAGCATATGAGAAATTGCAATCCTTATGTTGTTTCATTGGAGTCTGAGAAAAGAAAGCAGTAAAACTTCAGACACGCTAAAACAACAAAAAGATAGTACCACTTTATCATATATTTCTCAAATTACAAAGAATACATATTGTAGCAAACATGACTATATAATGAGAGAATAATAATAATGAAGCATTTGGAAATAACTAACTGAAAATTTGATTGACTCTGCATCACCCTCTCGAGCAAGTTCCTCAATTGCTGGCCCACCACTTCTCCTCATATCAAGACCAAGCCATTTTGCTGTCTTGTCATATGCTTCACCAATTGCATCATCTATTGTGGTCCCAAGTTGTATGTATTGGCCAAGATCACGAGCTAGAATAAGCAGATTGTGTCCTCCTGAGAATCAAAAGCAAAGTGAAATTATCAGAACACGTGCAGCCAGAAGAAACTTAAACCCTGAGGAGGGAAAGGGGGGTAGGAACCAAACTAAGTTAATGCAAAACTATATTTTGTCTGCATTATCAAATTTGTCTTCGAAGATGGATTGTAATGCTGACATATCGAAGATGGATTGTAATTCTGACATAAGCAACCAAATGAATGCACGAAATTGCAGCAATATTTGATGGTTAAAAGGTTTGGCAGAATACAGGGTCTACAGTTTCCCAAATCCATGATCTCTGGCCAATATTGTCAATACAAATTAATATTTTTCTTTCTAACATTAGTTGAATAATTCAGACAATGTCCTTTTCTGTGGGAAATTGTGCAGGCTCCACTGATTTCAAATAGATGCCTTTTAGCCTATGTTTATGTTTGATGATGTGACATCTTTTAAGCATCAATCATCCTCCCATGCACATGCTTAATTTGCCAAAGAAGAGAAAAGAAAAGAACCTGTAAATTGGTAGAAGTATAAGTGCTTACCAGAAATTAGCAGGGCCATAAAAGGAAATTCCAACTCTTGTTCAACCAACCTAGAACAAGAAAGGTATATATGGACATAGATGAGCATGTAAACGAACACATCAACCAATAGGTTAGGATATCAATAAAGAATTCATCAACCTTAAAGAATAGCATACAGCAATATACTTTTTTTAATATGTTTAATGAATGCTATTCTACATTTCTACTCCAAGGTGCAGCTATTCTTTATTCTCCAATTTATAAAACTTGTTACCTCCCTACCTGGCTACCAGAGCATGAGCCTCCATATGATGGATACCAATGATTGGTAGATTGAATCTGCCAGCAAGTTTACGAGCTTTCTGCACACCAACTGCATTACAAATGCATAAAGAAATTTTCCTAAGGAACTCTTTGTTTTCCCCAAAAGGATAATATTCCACCCCCAATATACAGAATTTAATAATTTATACATTGTTTGTGCAACATTCCTTTTTCTTTTTTTCTTCCCATATTATAAGTTCAATTTCTCATATACACTTCACAGTGAAGCTAAGAAATTGTTGCTTGTCTAATCTTAGTAACATACAGAAACCCAGTTCTCCAAGTTAATCTGCAGTTTTGGGCAGAATATGTTTATCTGCATCCTAATAAGGTTGCGCATGCAGTTTGGATCTAATACACCTCTGTAAGCATAAGTCTCGCCTAAATGGACTTTTGACTAGTGTCAACAAGACTGTAAATTAGGAATAACTATTTATTCCAGATAACTTCAATAAGAAAAACAACTAACGAAAAAGAAAGATAAATTACTAAAATTACCACGAAGACAGAGGCTTAAACCAGGACCAATGGTAACAGCAACTGCAGAGAGATCCTTTGCAGTTAAATTAGCTTTATCAAGGGCTTCCTCTACAACCTGCAATTAAAGAGAACAAATTTAGGCCCTTATTGATTTACTGCTACTATAGCATTAAGAAACACATTATAAGGAGGAATCCGACAGAGAACAACAGAATTACAAATGACTAGACCCCAATTACAAAGAATTATAAATTGCGATGTAGAAAAGGGTAGATTGAAATCTAACTTAAATATCATACCTGATCAATTACTTGTGAGTGTGCTTCTTCCGCCATTTTAGGAGCAACACCTCCATATTTTGCAAGCAAGTCTGCCTTCAGTGAAAGCTTAAAATGAGCTAATGGCATTCACAACAAGTTAAATTAACGAATTACCAAGCTACCTCCAGTAAACAAACTATATACCTGAGAAGACACCACCTGACTTAGAATTTCACCATTGCCTCTTACCTAAAATCACAAACAACAAAAACCCAATTAATATCAATAAAAAAAATTAAAAAACACCCAGTTCAAAACACCAAAGAGAAAAACTTCATTACATACAACAGCTGCTGCAGTATCGTCGCAGCTAGTTTCGATGCCGAGAATAACCAAATCATCTTTAGAGACAATAGTTTCGATTGGGCGTTTTGGGGAGATGGAATTCACCGAAGAGGAAAAGCGGGCAGATAGAGAATTGTGGGAGAAAGTTAGAAGTGACCAATCGGGTGTTATTAATTGCTTTTGGGGTTTTGCGGTTTTGAAAGATGATAAAACATAGTGAAGTGAGGGTTTTGAGAGCAAGTTTAGGCGGGAAATGGCTGAAGATAACATTTTCCAGGCAGAGAGAGTTATCGATAGAACGTCCAAAGGAACCAGAACCAGTTCACGACCCTGTGGCTAATGGCTGCAATTTCCAATTATTATTATTATATACTAGACAATCACCCGCTTGATACTGCGGGTGATTTTTTTAAGGGATAAGTATTTCCAAAAAAAAAATAATAATACAATGTGATTTAATTTAACCCTTTTTTATTTATGAAATATAAAATTTTTTTTACAAATACGGATTTGAAGTTTATTTTGTTAGCACACAGTTAGTAAGGCGCTTACGTAGCTGATGTGGGTTCCATTTTTTTATTTTTTTAATAATAAAATATTAAAAATTAATATATTAAAAATTTTGAAAAATAAAAACAAAAATTTTTAATTTTTATTAAAAGTTACAAATTAAAAACATTAAAAAAAAAAAATTAACCCTTCATCAAATCATCTTCATCATCATCATCCTAATCCCAAATAAAAAATTAAAAAAAAAAAACATGTTTATTTATTTCCCGATAAATTCACTATATTTAATTACCAGATTTGGTTTCTATATTGATCACTTTTTTAATCCACACACACTCTCTCTCTCTATCTCTAAACTCAGATAGAGAGAGAAACTCATTCATGAAACACATATGAGCCAAAATTAAGAGAAAAATAAGCATTTTATTTTGTGATTTGAAGGTGTTAGCATTTGGATCTTGGTGCATTTGGATGTGAGGGATAAGAGAGAGAGAGAAAGTGAGAGAAGGAGGATCAGATCGGAGATGGCGGAGGTTTCCAACAATGGAATGCTGGTTGCTAAGGTTAATAATGGTGGTGGCGGTGGTGCTGCCACGAATTTGATGAATTTTCCGGTGAATTATAGCCGGTTTTGAGATGGATTTATTGCGCCTGTAGGTCGCGATCAAGATTCACCTGCTCGGGTCGCCATCGTGAGCTTCTCTGCTATTCATTATGCGTCGCTTGCTACTTTGTTCGACAGCCTCCAATGGTTGTGGTGATTGTGAGAAGGTGGAGGAAGAATATGAGTTGCTAATTTATTTTGTTCGACATTTTCTCTGTGTTGTTAATTTACTCTGGTTTTTCAAACCCAAATCAATGAAATTGATTGGATTATATTGTGACCTAATTTAGTTTAGTAATGTAATTAGCTTCTCTGTGTTGTTAATCTAGTAATGTAATTGTAAATGTTAATTTGAACTATATCAAGAAATTGTCTGTTGAAATCCATTGATGATAATGGAGATTTTGATAAATTTTCTTATTTTTTATTTTAATTAATTTTTTTTTATTTTTTAAATGTTTTTAATTTTTAATAAATTTTAAAAAATTATTTTCTTATTTTTCAAAATTTTTATTAATTTTGTTAATAAAAATTAATTTTTAATATTAATTATTATTAAAAGTGGGATCCTTATTATTAATTTTTAATATTTTATTATTAAAAAAATAAAGAATGGGATTCACATCAGTCACGTAAGCGCCACATCAACGCTCACTAACGGTATTAGTGACAGAAACTCCTAAATGCTAACGAAATAAATCTCAAACCCCTCTTTGTAAAAAAAATTCCACATATCCATAAATGAAAAAGGTTAAACCACATAGTATTTTTTTATACTTATCCTTTTTTTCAAATGCAAGATGTTGCATAAAAGTTTTGCACAAATAATATTTTTTAAATTATTCATTAAATTGTTCCTACTACTATAAAATTTTTAAAAAACAATCTTCATATGAGCAATTAAAAAAAAATATCGATATATATAGATTGCAAAAAAGTCTTAATAACAGATGTCTTACAATGTTATCCATATAATCAACTAACCTGAACTATACAACAAAAATATAATATTATTACTTATCGAAAAAAGAAAAAAAAGAAAAAAACCCTCATGCTTGTAAAATAAAATTATTATGTACCTCAATCTTTTAAAGTTCAAACCTTAAATATACCTAAAAATTCACTTTGGTGATGGTAATGAAGTTGGCGTGCAGGGAGAATAAAAAAAACTTAATATCATTAAAATATATATTTTAAGCTTTATATAATATTATAACATATATATTATCTAGAAAGTTAATCCGGTAGCCGAAGCCACCGTGGAAAATTTTAGGCAAAAACCCTAGCGTCGCTTGCATAAAGAGGAAAAAAAAAACGAAGAGAGAGGAAGAAGACTGATATTGTCTTATAAATTTTCTTTTATTTATTTTTTATTTATTTATTTTGTCACTGCTTCAACTTATTACTTGATGTTAAAACTCTCCATATTTTTTTAAGATTGAATATTGACTCATCTCAATGAAATTAAAAGTATAAATTAACTATTATTTACATCTCATTAATGAATGCTTTAAATTTAAATTCATCATAGAATTTTTCAAATATATTCAAAATTTCACTTTTAATTATAGAATAGATAGACATAAAATTGTCTTTATTTATCACATATGTCCTCCCCTTTACATACTTTGATGGAAACAAATCAAACAAATATTTTCAAATTACTAAACAATGTTATTGAATTGAACTTGTAATAGAGGTATCTAAATTAATTAGATTGCTATAGTTAATTTGCGATGAAACTTGTGATAACTGGTAAGAAAGATTTTGGATTTTTTAACCATTTTGAATTTTGACCAAATAGTTAATTTGTAAAAAACTCAATTATTTGAATTGAAAAATATAAAAATGAAATTATGTCTAAAATTAATTATGAGTAAATGATGTATATACTTTTATTAAAGAATCATCATCAATTTATTGGAAATATAAGAAGTATGATAAAAATATAACAAGGAAATTACAGTATACACTGTAATTTTTGTTAAATTATCATTTATACCATATTTTTATATTTTATTCATTTTAATGTTCTTTTGATTTCTTTTATACAATTTATTTTTATTTTGTTTTCTTTTTTTACAATGTTTACATCCGCGTGCTCAATTGCCTCATGCCTCTCTTTTGGCAAGAGTCTTACTTGTTATGTCCACTTTTTTTTTTTTTTTCCCCTCGCTTTTGGCTTGGTATTGACATTGGTGGTGACTACCCACTTTCTGCTACAATCATATCTAAATATGCTAAAGAAAAGACTTGTGAATCTCACTTATTCACACAACTGTGGAATTCAATTTTAAAAAGTGATGTAAATTATTAGCTTTTTACATAGTATAAGTTGAAAAAAAAAATTAAAAACCTACAATTCATTTGATATAAATATAAATTTCATTAAAATTTTCAAATTTAAGTTACATTTTTATAAATATATAATTTTAGTAATTTATACTTAAAATTTATTAATTTGAATAATATATACTTTTATTAAATTTAAAATTCATTAATAAATTTTATAAATATAATTTTATAAATGAATTGTTTAAAATTCTATAAAAATACTT
>CATKHJ010023871.1:0-14147 GCA_949750685.1 Vernicia montana | reverse complement strand
GGTTTCTAATTCTTAGGAAAATTATTTTCCTCTCCTAGAAAATTATCTAGTGATTTTGGCACCAAGTTATGAGTAGCTTGGAAACTGGTTTTTTGATCTAATGGCAACGATAAAGACTGTCTAGAAATGGATTTTAAAGTTTAAAATGTCACCAGTTATGATCACCTTCCAAGACTAAATAAAATAAAATTGACTGGAAATATGCACTTGGAATCTCCCAGTAAGCTGTTGATATATATATATATATATATAAACCCCTTGAAGAAAGCGCAGTAAAACAAAGACCTATATGGGCTACATGAAAGGTCCTGTAATTGCAGTTGGCAGAGTACCATACTAATTGCCAAATAGAATCATGGAACTCGATCCATATTGTTATTTGTAAAATTGAGCCTCAGTCAGGGATTTTTTTTTCACTCTCAAAATAATACGATACAAACACATTTTGAAGTTCAAGCATGGCCAAGTTCCTGTCACTTTAAACCGGAGAAAACTGGATAAGTTTTAGGGTTGAAAGATACATGAAAACCCTGCTTACTAGCCCCAACTGAGAAAATTTACATGCTGCCAAACCCTATTTTCTTCAACCTTTTACTCTTATCTAATTGTATGAGCACAGTGAGTACGTGTCAGTTCTTTCTTTGATTTTTCTTAATATTGTGTTCAGTGAACAGAGTTGAATGGCCATCAAATGAAGAAATGCTGGAAAGCCCATTCTCAGTGATTACATGTGTAGAAGAGATGAGATATGGCAAAATAACATTCTCACTTCTCATCAACCTCATCAAAATCCTTCTGTAAGTGCAGAAACTCGGCCAGCTAAAGGCGGTGGCAATCTTGAAACAGCTTCTTGGATTTCCTGATCAAACACAGGTGCAAATAGTGATCTTAGTTAAGAGAAGAGATGGTGCAATATAGCATTATAATGCTACAACAGAAAATTTTCATATCATGAGCCACATTCTCTTAGACAATATAAGGGTAAGAATCTCATACACCTGGAATGTTTAAATGGGAGTGGGAGGCATTGCTTGAATATATAAAGGGCAAATGGCATACCCAGGAAAAACATTGCAAAGACTTCTTGTAAGAATATGACATCCTATGACTACGAGGGGCTTGGTGAACAGGTCATAATTTCAGTAGATTGAGATTGCTTATCAAACAACATTCAGTAAAGGTATATCATAAACTTCCAAACTAGCATGACCACAACATCTCATCCTTCTTCCTTTTATTTTTAGTTTTATTTTGGTACACCATAAATTCTTAAAGGAGAGGCTGAGAGGGGGGTTGCTAGGTTTGAGCCCTTAACTTCATGCACTACAAGACAAGCCCTTGACAACTGGGCTACTAATGCAATTATTTATTAGTTATTTTTTTATTCTTCGAAGATTCTTTCCTGGGGTTTGCAGATAAAGGTATCATTAAATATTCAAGAAAAAGTGCAGGGAACTGTCAGAAATATACCTCTACTGTATAACGAGCTGAAAAATGAATAAGAAGTATTGCTTTGTTCTGAAATCTGTCTGCATAATTAACTATCTGAAAGATTTCATCCATGTATAGAACAAAGAAACAGTTGAGAACGTAAAAATATCACTGAAAGTCTGCAATAAAAGAAAGCATTGTTTAAAGACATAAATTGATCATTCTGTAAGTCCTATTTTGAGCATGCATTCTCTCTCAAATTGATGTGGGTGCCATAGGTGGGGTATGCTCTTGTTCTTTTTTATTTTTCCAGGACTGGACCATACAGCTAATCCTACCTTATATTTTATGATAAAGACATAAGGAGCTTTACCTCAGATAGATGTGTGTGCCCATAATCTCGAGCATGCTCCACCTTAACCGTGTCTTCAATAAAGGTGCTCTGTTCAAAAAGGGGAGAGTAAATTCATAAAATATCAATAATACAGATCTTTTATGGTCCTGTTTGGTATAAATGAATTCTATATTTTCATGTTTGGAATGAATGAAAATGTTCATTTCACTTATATAAATTCAATTTTATGGAGTTCAACATAACCATACCAAATTTTATCATTTGCAAATAAATTCCATACTTTAAATTTGTTTATACCAAACATGGGGTAAGGTTGCAAATGAAAGTACATCTAAATTTAACAGTGTGTCAACAAACTATCGTCATCCCCACTATTTATTTTCCTTTCATTTGACAAACCATATTTGATTAATCCCTCCTTTAAAATTTCCTGGCATGCATTAAATTCCTGATTCTATAACTAGGAGGAAGGCAGGTTGTTCGCAGAAAAGGGGCAAATAAACAATGTCGCAAACAAGCAAGCGAACATTGTAAACAAACTTGGCATAAACAATCAAATAGCAAATGATTTTGTCCCTCATTGTCTGCAAGGGTATGTAGCAGAAAATTCACCAAAAAGCTATATGATAAGCAATAAAATGAAGATATAAGCAAGGGGATGCACCTCCATAACAAGAATCCTTGCCCTCAAAGCATCACTGTTGGTTTCATCAATTATGAAGTCTGACATGGTATCACCCGTAAAAGCAATTTCAGGTACAGTTAGAGTGTTTGTAATCTGTCAATAAACAAGCCAAACCTTAGATGTTCTAGCAGAAAGATTAATTAGGATGGAGACAGAAAAATGCAATGAACATAGAATGGAAAATATCCAGAGGAAAGCTAAAAAAAGGGTTTTGGATACATGCACATATCATAAACTTTTAAGGTATGATGTTTTTAATCCCAACAAAACATTCACCAGTCCTTAAGTTTTTAATCAATTGCTTCAATGTAACTTCAGAAATCACCCCTTAAACATCAGCTTAGATCATTAAAACAACATAATCAAATAGAATTGAAATGTTTAGCAGTGATGTGCACAAGTAGTGCAACCACCAAAGCCTAAATCTGACAGTATTGCACAATTCAAAACATTTGGTGAATTACCCTCTGCCTTTAAATGAAGTGCAAAAAGGTTTGCTATTATGAGATACTTGTGTCTTCAATTGGTCTTAAAAGTTGTCAAAGCAACAATTTACCTCCTGCTTCTGTAATCCTGTAATACTAAGTGAAAATAAAATTGGACATCAAGAAATATGTACGCACAAAGAATAAGGATGATGAGGTTACAAACAAAAACAAAGACATGATGAAACGCCCTTCGAAAAAGTTATGGACTTATGGTTATGATTGTCAAGACAGACCTCCACACCTGATGCCTTCAAGTTCTTAATCTCATTCCCAGATAAACCAAGGTACTCTTGCTTAAGTTTCTGTTTTATAGAGTAAACTACATAACCCTGCAAAATATCAATTCAAATGCCATCAATAACTTAATACAGTTAAAAGTAGGTGTTAGATCAAAGGAGCCTTTCATAAGTTTTAAAAAAGAAAATTGGTTGAATTATCAAGCTTACCTGGCTTTGTATTGCATGGTATGTCCTGAATGCTCTTACTTTAAGGTCCTTTCTCATATAAAACTCTTCTCCTGCAATAACAAATTGATTGATACTCAGCAGAAAAAACTGCGAAGAAGAAAAAAAATGGAACCCTAGAATGGATAACTAAGGACATAAGAAATTACCGACATCCAGACCAACCAGATTATGATTTAGTTCAGATCCATCCAGTTTTCTATGCACTTCGAAGAGTTCCTTCACAGTTTCTTTGATCAAAGTGGGCACAATGATTGTTGGAGGCTTCATGCGGTATAAGCCACGTGTAGCAACATACATGGGCAGTCCTCCCTGAAAAAAAAAAGAATATAAACTTGAATCACATAAGTGGTAGCCTAGCAACATTGACAAGGCTAAGCATCCATCAAGAGCATATCCATGTGCAACCCATGATGGTAGACAGAAGAAATATAAGCAAAAACAAATGCATTGTAAGATAAAGAATTAATGGGGAAATATAGTTAAAACACAGAAAGCCACCATTCACAAAAACTTATCTTTCCCCATTTGCCATCTATTCTTCATTTTAAAAAGCAAATGGAAGAGCTCAGTACAAAATTGCTTCTCTGAGTACTTTGAAGAAGAGTAATTCACTTTTTATTTGCATCAATAACATAAAAAATGAATTAGTCATAAGTTCATAAACACTCTCTCAATATATGCACTGAATCCTTTACCTTCATCAATAATTGAATTATACCATTGTGTGCAGTTAATAAAAAAAAATTAAAAAAAAAAAGGCTATTCCCTCCTTAATTTATAGACGGAACTTCATTTCTTAACCCAACCAAAACCCGTTCTCAAAAGTGTATAAAAGCTCACTAATTTCTCTACTAAAGATGCTCAAAAAAGGAATCAGATGAACAAAACCATGAAAAGATTAGAAAGTAACTGACAATGTGATCCATGTGGGCGTGAGAGATGAAGAGGAAATCTTGAGAGATGGCGCGTTGTGGGCAACGGCCAATATCGAAAGCCAAATTGAGAGAAGGAAAAATAATGCAAGTTTCATGGCCTCCTATGGACAATCCCTCAACTGGGTACTCTTCAATTGTCATTATCATTCTCTTCTCTTCTCTTTTCTCCATTGGACCTGAGTCTGCCTCAGAAAGGGGTTTCGGGCCTTTTGCCTTTTGTCTCCGGTTCAAAGTAAATTATTGGCACGTGCACTTCGATTTACAGACCATAAAAACGACTCGTCGTTTATAAATCGTAGAATTAGATAAAACTGTTAAAGTGAACATGAACGACAAGCCGTCAAGGCTGGCGAGGACTTTGTCCATCTCTGGCAAACCCTAACTCGAAAATTGCAAAATTAGAAGACTCAAATTGATTTTTCTTTCTTTTAAACCTAAAATAATCTTTGAAACTGGCATATCATATGTTAATTCTCTAAATCCAGAGTTGGTTTACAGTTTGAAAAAAAAAAAAATTGAAGAAGAATTAGGGGTTGAAGAAGCAGAGGATCCATGCCCAATTGTGGATAATGGAGATTCAAAAGTAGAAAGACGCCAACTTGGCGGATTAGGTTTTGGTTGCTCCAGCTCCAGATGATAGATTGCTTGAAGCTGCTTTAACTTTAAGTACGTTCACTCACCATTTAATACTTTTGGGTTGGTTTTGGGGAAAGGAATCCATGGTATTCTCATATATGTTTTTGGCTTGAATCACTTCTTGGTTTTATTGATTCTTATGAGTTTATTTGTTTCTATATTGGGCATCTATTAAATAGATGGATTTCTTTCAAAAGATCAGAGAGGATAATATTCATACGAGAGACAGAGGGAGAGTCTGCTGTTGATGAAGGAAAGCAGTGTTTTTCATTTGTTATTCTCAGTATTACCAAATCAATGCAATGCATTTAAGGGCTGACTAGGATACACTTTTGACAAGGGCTCAATCAGAGTATGATGTTGTTGGAAAATTTTCACCCCCAAATCATACTTCAAATTAGAATCTGTTCTAATCCACTGATAACAAGCTCGCCCAGAATTCCATTTGGTCCATTCAACTCTTTTGTCCAAAAAAGATGGAAAAAACCAGCAGATACTGCCCAAACACGCTTGGAGAACCGCACTATAGACTCTAAACTCGACAAACTCACAACTCACCTCCTGAAACTCAAAACCATCCTCAAAATCCACAAACTCATGTCCAATAGAAAGCGTGGCCCTTTTGTGTCTGTACAACTGATGTCTCGATGGAAAAATATTGTTGGATTGAACGTGAGTATGGGTGCATTTATTCAGAAACACCCACATGTTTTTGAGGTATTCATACACCCTGTTAGGAGGAATTTGTGTTGTAGAATCACACAGAAAATGAGGAATTTGATTGTTGAAGAAGAGAATGTTACTGAGGAGTGTGAATTTGAATCCATGAGGAGAGTAAAGAAGTTATTGATGATGTCCAGGAGTGGGACTCTTCATGTTCATGCTTTGAGGCTGATTAGGAGAGAATTGGGTTTACCAGAGGATTTTAGGGACTCAATTTTAGGCAAGTATAATAATAATTTTAGGTTAGTTGATTTAGAAATAGTGGAATTAGTCGGTCGCGATGAGGATTTGGGGCTAGCTGAAATTGAGAAATGGAGAGAGAAGGAGTATAGAGAAAAGTGGTTGAGTGAGTTTGAGACAAAATTTGCCTTCCCCATTTATTTTCCCCCTGGGTTTAAGATAGAGGGAGGATTGAGAGAGAAAATGAAAAATTGGCAAAGGCTTCCTTATTTAAAACCCTACGAGAAAAAAGAGGTTGTTAAGGTGCGTACTTGTGGAGGAGTAGAGCGGTATGAGAAGCACGCGGTAGGAATAATTCATGAACTGTTGAACTTGACAATGGAGAAGATGGTTGAGGTTGAAAGATTGGCACATTTTAAAAAGGATTTTGGTATGGAAGTAAATATGCGTGAATTGATTTTAAAACATCCTGGGATTTTTTACATATCAACAAAGGGAAATACACAAACTGTTTTCCTTAGAGAAGCATACGTCAAAGGGTGTCTGATTCTACCAAACCCCATTTCCATTGTTCGGAGGAAGATGTTGGACCTTTTCTTACTGGGTTGTTGGAATACGAGAGAGTTACAACCTCAAAAGGAAGTTAAGAAGGAAAATAACAGGTTGGTTGCTGGAGGTGCAACAGGTGGAGATTGGATTATCCCAATTTTTGAAAGTTTTGACAATAAAAGTAACCGTGGTATCAATGCTACATCTGAAGAAGAGTTTGGTGGATACTATGAGAAAGGACATAGTGAAAGTGACAGATGCATTGATGGATAAAATAAGTCAAGCATATAATGGGCTTACATTTAGAGTTCAACTGTAGTCACATTAGCTACTCTGTGAACATCAGGAAGGTTGCTTCAGGAATAGTCCGCTCAAGATGATCAATAGTATCCTTGAAATATCAAAAATTTGTGAGTTAAGGAAATGTGATCCTCTAATACTGAGGGAAAGTAAAATTGGCCATCAGGAAATGTGTGTCCCCCTGAGAATAGCAATCATGAGATTACAAACAAAAACAAAGACACGAGGAAACACCCTTCTCAAAAGTTATGGCTATGACTGTCAGGACTGACCTCCACAACTGATGCCTTCAAGTTCTTAATCTCATTCCCAGACAGGCCAAGGTACTCTTGCTTAAGTTTCTGTTTATAGTTGCAAATTCTCTATAATAATTATTTTCTCATACAGTCATACTCATATGGATTTCTCTGTCTCGTGTTCTGCTTTTGTTCTAGACTTTGCTTTTCAATTCGCTTCTAATCATTTCTATTTCCTGATCTTCATTTCTATTTCCTGATACATAATAATTATTATAGAGAATTTCATATAAGAGTTTTAGTCGAAGGCAAATCATCCATATAACTCTACTTTTCTTTTCCTGAAATTCAGTCTCAAACTTGGATGTTAATATCTTGTTATGCTTCCAGTTAGTTTTTAGCTCACTTTCTTGTAAATTTTCCTAAATTCGGTAATGAATGTTTGTGAAAAGAGAAATTGCCAAAATTATGAATTCGAGTGCTCTGCTATGCCAACCAAAGAAGTCCAAGCTGAATGATGGGGATGGAAGCAGTAAAAACATAGACAGTTTACCTGATTCAGTTCTTCATTACATCTTGTCCTTCCTTCCAATAAAAGATACAGTTAAAACAAGTGTATTGTCAAAAAAATGGCAATACATGTGGACATATATTTCTAATCTTGACTTTCAAGAAAGGGCTTTTGCTAAGAGAAACCTTTTCATGAATTTTGTGGAAAGGGTGCTTGTTCTTCACGACTTATCTTTCATGAAGTCATTCTGTCTCTCTTGTTCTGTGCCCAAACTCTGGAGCTTGACCATAAATGAAAGTGATGCACACACTTGCAGAGAGAATCAGATGGTTGTGAGATCCTGATTTTTGGAACAATTCTTAAAGTGTTCAGTTACATTGGTGAATTCTCCAATGATTATAACTTTTACAACTCATCCTCCATAGTCAAGGCAAACATTGACGTTTTCAAGCCAATCAGCTACATAAGGTGCTCAGAGGATTTTCCAATATGAAAGACTTGAGACTATCTAATGAGGCCATTACGGTATGCTTGCCTCCTTTTATATCTTCAATTTGCCATGCAGTTATAATGTGTCGAAAGATAATGCTTTCATAGTCTAATTTCCTCGTTGTCAAGTATTTATCCAAAGTCCCAATTTCATTAAGCGTTGTTTTTACTTTATATTTAGGTCCTAAATTATGCTGCAGAGCTCTTTGAAGATCTGCCCATTTTTAATAATTTAGCTGAATTCCAAATTGCTTTGAATCCGATTGATTGCGATTGCAAGGCACTGCAGAAGATAATTCAGAATTTTCCTCATCTTAAAACTAAAGTTCGAGGAGGTATGACTGAAAGTATTCAGCATTAGCAATTATGTCTTCCGTTTGCTGTTCCATATATTTGTTGCTATAACCACTAATGGCTAATTATGATTATTAGGGTGTAAGGCTGTCTTGTGAGAAAGATGATGGTATATTAGAAGTCGTACCCCCATGTTTTTTGTCACATCTCAAAAGTATTGAAATTAGAGAATTTGATGGTAGCTGGGAGGAGATATATGTGGTGAAGAATTTGCTCATGAGAGCAGCAGTACTGGGCAAGATGATGATCTCTTGCCGTTTTGCAAGCAACTCAAATATGCAAAATAGGGTTCACGAACTGCTATTGGAGCTCCCAAGAAAGTCAGAAAGCTGTGAACTTGATTTTCAATTAGCATTCAAGAAAGTCCTTTTGGCTAGTTGTTACTTGTTTTAACTTTTTGGCATAGTGGCTTATTCAGGGATGGCAATGGGGCGGGACAGGGCGTGGGCGTGGGTACCATCCCCATCCCCATCCCCATCCTATCTTAGCGGGGAATTCCTATCCCTATTCCCGCGAAGATCTCCGTTCTCCACTTGAATTTTTTTTTTTTTGTCTTATTTTAATTTAATTTTTGATACTTTTATATAGTAGAATTTAATGTATAAAAATTTAAAAATTAGATTTTATTTATGTTTAAATTCACAATATATATATATATAATTGGAGATATTTTGATTATTAGTATTATTTATATATTTTATTAATTTTTTTATTCATTACTTATATATATATATACTTATTAATATATATATAGTATTACTAATATATTTTTTATATTTATAAAATTCATAAATAATGGTTGAAAAATAAGAATAAATTTATTTAGAAAATGTTAACAGATTCAGACATACAAAATATCAACCAAATAAAATTAAAATGTAAATACGCCTAATATATTAAAAATGTTCTGCAATTTTATTTAATAAAATATTAAAAAATTCAACAGACATAAAAGTATGGGAGTATTTAAATAAATTTGTTTATAGTTGTCATGATATCAAAGAATTACAAAAAAAAAAAGTGATAAAATTAAAAATCCTTATATATGTGAATATAATATCGAATCCCCATGGGGACGAGGATGGGGATCCCCACAGGGTGAGGAATACACTCCACGTCCCCGCTCCATCCCCACTAACGAGGTAGAAATTTCTCTCATTCCCACCTCCATGGAGATAAAATTTGGGGAATCCCCGCCCCTTTCGGGATAAATCCTCACAGGAAACGGGAATTTTTCACCCCATTGCCATCACTTATTCATCCTCTTATTATTATTATTATTATTATTATTATTTCCAATTGGATGATCCATTAATCCAAATAACAAAAGATTATAAATGAATCAATGCTTTTTTTTTTTCAAAAAAAAAAACAATTTACTGGAGATTGGAGATTGAGAATAGATGGATTTTCTTTAGAAGCCGTTTTACTGACAGGATTTCCTTCTGGCTAGTTGATTGCGAAAAACATGTGCCTAGTTGGCTATCATCTGATAAGGTTGAATCGTTTGCCAGCTTCTTGGTTTGATCCTTTGCTATGTAGTAAAAACTCCAAGCCATAGCTGGGCTCTTATATATGACAGTTGTGGGTAAGGGTACTGTACCAATTAGAATCTATTTGGTATTAAGTTTTCAATTATTTTTAAAATTTTATTTTTGTTGTAAATCGGCTTATTAGCTCAGTATATCAAAGACAATAAGAAGAGACATAAAGCAATAAAGTAAAGAGAGAGAGAGATAAAATATGTAGAGAGTAAAAGGGGTTTCAAACTCTTATTATTAGATTAACTCTAGCTTTCCTTATATAGAGGAATAGTTAGGGTTTAGTGTATACAACATTACTGAAATAATCCTATATTATAATCTCTCTAAAATATATACTCAATGATTTTTAAGTAATTTCCACATATAATAATTATTTATAACACAAAACTCTTTTTTTTTTTCACCAACTTCGAAACTCGTTTTTCTTTTCTTTTTTTTTTTTTTTTGCCAAAGACTTCAAAACTCATTGGCTCATTAGTGATTGTTGTAGAATAATAGATTGATGTTTGATAGGAAAGTTGGTTATTCCTAAAATAAAATTAAAAGAAAAAAAAAGAATAAGACGGGATTGGATTTTGGACATTAATACCAGCACGAAATGAGGGAGCCGAGTCCGCAGCAATTCCCGTTGCTTGAATTCCAAACTTGACTCTGCGCAACATCATCTTGTCTATTTTCTTTTTTTTTTTTTTTAATAATTTATGAGATTTCGTCTAATTAATAAAATAATTTATTTTTATTGAAAAATTAATTAAATAATACCTGAATTTTATTTATATATATTTTATTAAAATTAATTATTATACCCTTTAATTTTTTTCATCTAATTTTTATACTCAATTAATAAATAAAAAATTCTTATTTATATATATATATATATATATATATATATATATATACACGGGACATTTTAGTTATTTCATATAAATTTAAAAGTAAAAAATATAAAAATTAGACGGTATTACTAAAGGGTTTGACAAAAAAAAAAAACTCATTAACTATTTAGTTAAGGAGGCGTTCGGTATCACTACAATTTTCTGTTTTCTATTTTTTTTTCAAATTTCAAAAAAATAAGTATTGGAAAATATTTTTAAAAAATTATTATTTTTTATTTCTTTTATTTTTATTCAGAAACATTTTAAAAACAGAAAACCAAAAATAATAAATTTTGATTTTTAAAATGTTATTTTTGTTTTTGAGAAATAGAAAACATAAAACGATACCAAACGCATAATTAGTTTTTCAAAAAGAAGAAATCACTTTATTAATTAAGTTAAATATAAAGAATAAAATAATAATTTACCTTTTTTTTTTCCCTCAAATCTTATCCTACAACAAATTCATTCATTTGGTATGGAATTATGGATTCCTTGCGAGTTTGCGAGGAAACGCAAGTCGTTTGTTTTTGGCTTAAATTAATCACGTCCTTGCTATTTATTATTAATATTTTATTATTTCAAATTTGTTGTAAATCAGCTTATTAGCACAACAGATTAAAGACAATAATAAGAACAATAAAGCAATAAAGTAAAGAGAGACAGAAGAAAATATGTAGAGAAAAAAGGAGACTCTAAACTCTTATTATTATATTAACTCTATCTTCCATTGTATAAAGGAATAGTTAGGGTTTGGTGTATACAACATTACTGAAATAGCCCTATACTATAATCTCTCTAAAATATATACTCAAGGATATTTAAGTAATATTCACATATAATAATTATTTATAATACTTCCCCTTGGATATTACTTGTGCAATGAATATGCTTCGTTAAAAACCTTGCTAAAAAACCCAATAGGAAAAAAATATAGTTAAGGAAAAGAGTACAATTCATGCGTTATTTTATCATTGCACAAATTGCCTCATTAAAACCTTTGGTTAAGAAAATCCTGTGGGACAAAAACTTGACTAAGGAAAAAGAGTATAATCTTATATTGATTCGCTCCCCCCTAATGAGGACAACATTTTAACACGGCACATATCAATCAATAAAACAAGCCATTTAAATATGACATTAGATGAGGATTTAGTAAATAAGTCTGCTATGTTATCACTCGAATGAATTTGGTGAATATATATTTCATCATTCTTCTGGAACTTATGCGTTTTAAAGAATTTAGGTGAAATATATTTAATTTGGTCACCATTAATATATCCATTTTTAGTTTGTGCAATGCAGATTGCATTATTCTCAAACAACATAATGAGAGCATCTTTATTAAGGTATTTCAATACTATAAAAATCTTTATAAAATTGCAGTATTATTATAAGTAAACACATACTTAGTTTAAGATCTATCCTTATATGGATTAGACAAATAACTAACATCCGCATGTAGACCAATGTCAAATATGAGTTATATGAAAATATAACCAAATCAATAATGTCTTGAAGATAACACAATAAGTCTTTTACACCACTCCCATGTCTCTTGGTAGGTGTAGAGCTATACCTAGCTAGGAATTTTTTCTCGCAAATGCATATTAGTCCTGATGCAATTTGCAAGATACATGAATGCCCTTATAGCACTCAAATATGGTACTTTAAGACCAAATAGCTCTTTGTTATCTTTTTATATCTAAAATGATCTTTATTCACTTTTAGTGAGCGGATACCATTAATGTGTTTAAGGGAAAAGATTTATTTATGCAAAATTGCTTAAGTACCTTTTCCACATAAGTAGACTTGTATATTAGGACTATTTGGAATAAATGATCGATCTACATGCCGATACAAAATTTGTTTCTCCTAAATTCATCTCAAACTCACTTTTCAAGAGTTTGTTAGGAGTCTCATTTAGATCATCAACATATACTGCAATAACATAACCATTTTGTAGTCTTTTATGACTACATATGGACAAAGTGTATTATTCACATATCCTTCTTTCAATAAGGATCCAATCAAATGATTATACCACATATATCCATATTGCTTTAATCCATACAGGGATTTCTGCAATTCGATGTAATTCATGTCACATGTTTGACGTGCATTCATTTCTATTATCTTTAGTCATTCAGGGACTCTCATATAAATATCATTTTCACAAGGCGCATATCAAGCCTTTCTTTAATTGCCATATTATTCAAGTAACGAAACGTGACATATTTATAACAGGATAATAAGTTTTCTCATAGTCAATACCAGGTGTATGCGAAAAACCTTAGCAATTAGCCTCGCTTTATATCTTATCACCTCATTATTCTTATTACGCTTTCGGACAAACACCCATTTATACCCAATTGGTTTCACATTTTAGGAAGTCAGCATAACAAGTCCGAATATCATTCGTTTAAATAGCGAGTCTAACTCGGCCTGAATTGCCTCTTTCTATGATGGCTAATCATGTTTTATGCTAACATTCATTTATATGTATAGGTTATGGATCCAGATTGTCTCTTGAGACAATAAGAGCTACTGTTGAGGCAAATTCATTGTCAACGATAAATCAATTTCTATTAAATATTTCTCCTGTATCACAAAATAAATTGAGATTTCATAATTTTCATTCATATAATCATCAATTCTAGGAGCCATATCTGGAGGATCTAATTGTTCCATTGTCTCAGTCTATGTCTCATAATTGGCTATAGCTCTTTGACTGAGATCTTACTCTTCAAGAGGTTTCTCTTCAGGAGATTTTCTTAGTGATGCTGCTTTTATTTTCCATGGATTTTTATCTATAGTTCCAATTTACTGTCCATGCTTCTGGCGTGTGTCAAGCTCGATTGATTTTCTGTTTTCAATAGAAACTATAACCCTTACTAGGGTATTAGCAGATGGAATATGAGACTTTGTCACTCTTTTGGCATCTATAAATGCATCTAGCAATTGAATTGCAATTTGTTGTAATTGTATTATTTTCTGAACTTCTAGTTCATTTTGACTTGTACTGGATCAAAGCTGTATAAATGATTTTCCTTCCAGGAAATTTTTCGACATTATTTAGCACTAACATGTGCTTTTCTCTCCCCCTAATGTCGGAAAATGTGCCTCATTAAAATAAATTATGAGTCTCCTTTGTGGACTTATTTTCGCACATTAATTATTAGTACATACATGGCACAAGCAAAAACTCGCTGATGAGAAATATTAGGCTCACATCCATGTACAAGTTGTAAAGGGAGAGTATATATGATATGCATAATAACATGTCATATCAAACCTTCAAGGTTTTATTATTGAACTACATGTTCAATGCTTGAACTTCAGGTTCAACGCAATATATTTTTCATGTATACTAAAAATAAAACAATAAT
>CATKHJ010023857.1:0-11783 GCA_949750685.1 Vernicia montana | reverse complement strand
AAAAATAAAATATAAAATAAATCAATTTTACTGCACTGCACGTGCCACGTGTCCAAGTGCCAAGTGCGCCTATAAAAGCGCCTAAAATGCGCCATATGCGCCGCGCGCGCGCGCGCGTGCGATGCATGGTAGCATAACTCTTGTTAGGCCATTTGACACTAGAATAAGTAAAAGGAAATATAAAGCCTTTAAAAATTTCATCTAAAAACAATGTGGGATAATTGACATTTTGAAAAATGTCCAACAAAATAACTAAAGAGAAAGAGATGGTAGAGGAGAGAAAAATGAGTAGAGGTCTCAAAGGTCAGAAAGAGAGTTAAATGATCAACAAGAAAGTGTAAGAGGGGGTAAGCATAGGAAACCAACTAAGCATTTTTTAATGTTTTTATGCTACGTCAGCCCTCTTCCACCTCTTAAAGTCTCTCTCCATGCCCGAGCCATTAACACAACATATCTTTCCTTTTTTTTTTCCCCATCTTTCCCTAATTTCCTTTTTTCTCCCTTCTCCATTGCCTCATGCAAAATTACCAAACTCTCCTTTCTTGTTAACGCCTTTCCTTCCATATCTTCCATCAGATATTCAAATACCTCATGTAAACTTCTCCTCTTTCCATCCCCTCGTACGTGACCACCACCTCACACTACACGTACTCCCTCTATGATCCTATTTCTTCCTCTTTGACCAAGATTGTCGCAAATAGAAATTGAGTTCATGAACTTAATATTGACACAGTGTTGATTAGTAACTTTAAGAATCTTATTGGGCTCCACAGGATCCAACATTGCCTCTTCTTTAGTACTCTCATTGATGATTCTTGGCAAAAAAAAAAAAAATATTAATTTCAAAATTCCAATCAATAGCAATCATCAAAAGCTGAAATGAAGAATCAAATAGAAATTGAGTTCACTCACTCACAGGTATGCATAGTTATCTTCCAAGCAAGGGACGTGAAATATCTTCATATTTACTTACTTTTTGGTCTCAATTTCAATGGTAAAACTCCAAATAGAAGCAATCCAGAGCCCATAAATAGGATTGGATTTCAGAACCGATTGTCATTTTAGTTGGGTCTAGGTTCAAAAACAGAAAAGATCAATTGCCGCGTAGTAGCAATCATTCATTACACGTGGTTCATGTTCTAAGAAAACATTTTTCTAAAAGGTTTGGGTATTCTTTGGGACTTTCTTCTTCTTCTCTCTACTCTAGTGGACAATATAAGGCATTATATTAGATAAAAAAGAAGAAGCAGTGATGAGTTGAGCAACAAGGAAGAAATGGGGTAGGAGACGGTGATTCTTACTTTCAGTTGCATCTATTGCTCATGAATATTTTTGGATGATTGATTGGTTTCAGGGGCGAATTCAGAAAAAATTGTCAGTGAGGGTAATTAATTTTTGAATTCATACGCAACCATACATACACATGTATAGAAATAACATCACATTTATATGTACAAATATACATATATAAAATTCATAATAAAAACGTAATATTAATTTAAAAAATTACAATTGTTTCCTTCGCGTTTTTATATGTTGAAACTTTTGTATAATTTTTTCGTTATTAACACTATCAAACACGTCTTTCTCTATATAAGTAATCATACAATCATTCAACCATTCATCTCCTATATGATTACGCAATCTACTCTTTATGATTTTCATAGCTGAGAAACTCATTTCCACAGTTATAGTAGCGACTGGTAATATCAAAGCTAACTTCAAAAGCAAATATACCAATGGATACACAAAATGTTTTTCAGCCTCAACTAATTTTTCAGAGAGATCACTAATTATTTTTAATCTTGAAAAATTGTTATCTGAGCGCACATCAATTTTATAATTCTCAAGTTGATTATCAAGTGCCATTAGCTCTACTGAAGAAAATTCATGTGGATAAAATTGGGCAAGCTAGATCAACTTTTTCTTATCAAATGCAGCAAATGAGTCTTTTGGGCTCAAGCATGCAACACAAAGTAATAATTTAGTATCTACCTCTGTGAACTGATTGTTAAGCTTTTGAAGTTGTCTATCAATCATTTGATAAAATAATTCAACCTTAAAGTGATGTAAATTTGAAACATGCTGACCTTTACGCCTTGATCTCCCTTGAGGAACAAACATGCTATCCATATCTAAAGTAGCAATATTATGTCTCTCACAGAATAAAGAAACTTCTTCCAGCAAAGAATGCCATCCATCATCTCTCATTGCTTGTAATCGTTGCTTGGACACTCCAACTAATGACATTGCATTTACAATATCTTGATCCTTCTTTTGTAAGATCTGAGACAACGCATTAGTAATTGCCAAAATATTCTTCATTAGGTGCAAATTAAAGACAAATTCAAATAATTGTACTAAATTCATTAAAGCAAATGCTTCAGCTCACTGCTATGAAGTTGTACCATCCTGCTCAACAGTTTCAAGTACATCAATAATAGGAGAAAACATGGAGATCAATCGAAGTAATGTATTGTAGTGCGAACCCCACGGAGTATCCCCAGCCCTTGTCAAAGAAATCTCTTGATTAAAACCACACCCAGTAGAGATTTCACCACTTTCTAATTCTTTCATAACTTTACTACTTTGTCTTTCTCAAAGCACATGTCGACATTTACATGAACCTCCAATCACATTTGACAAATTAGTAACTAGAGTAAAGAGTAGAGCAACTTTAACTTGTTTTTTGGCAACTGCTACAAGTGCTAATTGGAGTTGGTGAGCAAAACAATGCACACAAGAAGCACATTCATTCTTTTTCATAATCAAACTTTTAAGCCCATTAAATTCACCTTGCATGTTACTAGCCCCATCATAATATTGCCCACGTATTCTAGACAAACTCAACCCATATTTAGCAAATAAAGACTCCAAAGACATTTTAAGTGAGAGAGCAATAGTAGTAGAAATATGAACAAGACTAAGGAAATGTTGTAAGACATGCTCTTTCTTGTCTACATAACGTAAAACGACTACCATTTTCTTTTTAACTGATGCATCCCTAAATTCATCAATCAAGATAGAAAATAAATCATTTCCAAGATCATCAATAATAACATTTGTAGTCTCACTAGCAGCAGCACTAACAATATCCTTTTGAATCTCAGAAGCAGTTAATTTGAGGTTTCTAGGAGCATTTTTAAAAACTCTATCAATGGATTCATTATGATTGGCAAGAAACCGTAATATCTCAAGAAAATTTCCTGGATTTCTTGAAAATTCATATTTATCATGACCATGGAAAGCCAATCCTTGGCATAAAAGAAATCTAACACAATCAACCATTGCAATTAATTGTATCTGATATGCCTTTTTAGCTTGATCATATTGTTGACTTATAGCAATTACAATATGTTGCTTTTGGTTCAACAATGCCTGACATTTCCTCCTAGCTTGATCATGGATGCTATTAGGACGACCAATATGAACTTCTAACCTATCTTTTTTCACCCCAATTTGTGAATCCCCTAGTAACAAATGAACCACCACCCCCCTTGCTCTCCATACTCAGGTTTCATAAGATAACAATATAAACAAAAAATTGCATCTTTTGATATGCTATACTCCAAACAATCACCAAACTCTTTATACCAATCAAGATTAAATTTGTGCAAGTTCTTACCAAATTCAGTTTGATGAAAATTGAGCTCTTTTGGTTGACAAGCACTTTTTTACATTGGTAAAATTTACCCGCTAGCTTAACTACAAGATGGTGCTTTAATTAAGGCTTGGAAGGAGGCTGCCACACGTGGGCGTCATAACAAGTAAAAGCCTGCACAATAAAATTTTTTTATTAGTTGAAAAAACACCAACGGAATTCCCTTGTAATTAGTCCCATATATGAACAATCTTTGAATCTATTACAGGCTTTTGAAATTAGGGTGTAAGTGAGTTAAGCCAACTTGTGAATTATTTGAAATTGATTTGAAAATTACTTGAAATCGACTCGATGTAAATTGAGTCGAGCTCAAGCTACTCGAGTAGCTAGACGAATCGAGTTCAAACTCTATATTACTCAGTTCGATAGGTTCGCGAGCCTAATCGAGCTTTTATATATTTACTATTTTACCCTTTATATATTATTAATCAAGCCTAATCGAGCTCGTACTTAATACTGTATCGACTTGATTTGACTCAATTAACTCCTTACTTGTTTAAACTCGAACTTGACTCGAGTTCGAGTTTAAGCTGTTTAATACTCGATTTGAGTTTGAGCTCGAGTTTTTAGGATCAAACTCGAGTTCGAGTACTCTAAAATTAGACTTGACTCAGCTCGTTTACATCCCTATTTGCAATAATTGTCATAGCTTTTAGGTAATTTTACGGTGTTGGTAAGAAAATTGAAAATATTTGTTCCTTTTTATTCCTATAAATATCAATTACAAGTGTATTAAGTATTAAATTAATATTGATTTCGTTTATATTTCCCAACTCTTTCTAAGATATGATAAAATAATGTTATTATGGATAAATTACTATTTAGTCCTTTAAATTTGACCCAATTAACTAATTCGTCTCTACTTTTTGAGAAACTAACTAATTAGTCCTTTAATTTTAGTTCCGTTAGACTATTTAGTCATTCCATCCAGTTTTTGTACTTTTTCTGTTAAATTTATGAAAAAATGACTAAAATGCCATTGTATATATAATAAATATAATTTTTAATTTTATTATTTAATTTTTTTAATAATTATTATATAATTATATAATAATCATTTAATTATATAATAATTATATAATTTTATTAATATAAATATTTTTTATTATATATAATAATAAATAATTTTATAATTTGATGATATTAAATATAATTTAAATATAAAACTAACAATATCATATTCTATTTAAAATTTTATCGAACAAGAATTTAATTATCAGATTTTATGTATCAATAAATGACCTCACAACTATCTCTTATTAATTTTTTAATATGTATAATCACCATTAGTTGTTGGATAAAATATAAGGGTGAAATTAAACTGAGTTGAATTAATATAATATAATATTTAAAATTAATTTGATAAAAAAATTTTGAAATTTAAAATTTTAATTTTAGCTCAACTTAAAGAATATACATGAAATATTCAAAATTCAATCAGTTGAATTTGATTAAATATTATTTACTAATCTCAAATGAAAATTTGAATTGTTCAAATTTTCAAAATCATAATTATTATTTAAATATAATATACAATAACGTAAAAAATTAAATATATTTATTTTAAATTTGGAGAAACTCAAAAGTAAAAAAAAAAAAAAAAAAAAGTGTTAATGAAAGAAAATAATTTGGTATGTTAAATGTTAATATAAGGGAGGGGGTCCTCACTAGCAAGAATTGGACAATCCATCATAACCTCATAACAACAATGTAGAAAAGGCATAATCAAGAAAAAGATATTTTTTATTTTCCTACCAATAATAAGTGCTATAACTATCAGTTTTCGTATACCAAATTAAATTTACTTCTTTGATTAAGTTAAAAACAAATCATTTACTATGAAATTAAAAGATCAGTTTTTTTTAATGAGTGTTTTAAAAACACTGATTAAGAGCAATTATTTTAAATAAAATGGTTAATTCAGATAAATATAATTAAATTAATATAAAAAAGAGTGAAATTAGAAAAAATATAGATATAGATTTTGATAGAATTATATTTCGTTACAATCATTACTATTCCAATAATAGGTCAAAATAGTAATAGGTCAAAATATTAACTTTTCACTTGTTTATTTTTTTTAATTTATTTATTTAATCTTATCTGAATTTTTATTTCATAAATGAAAAAAAATCTTTCATTTATAGTTTATCTTAAAAATAAAATTATGATCAATAAATAAATTTTTTTTTTTAATCAATCAAGCTAATATTAGTTTTGAGCATGTGAGAAGGGGAATCAAATATGTCTATTGTTTAGGCCATATATGTATTGGAAAAAATATCTCATATCAAATAATAATAAAATACTTAAAAGATTTATAAGTGAGTGAATGTTGAACCTAACACAAGCCAATTAGTTTTGTGTAAGTATGTTTCAACACTTGCTCACTTATAAGTCTACGTGTGTACGGGGCCCATGGACTTTAATATGATATTAAAGCTTCATGCTCAAATAGACTGAATACTGGGACCCATATTTAAGCTCCGTTGTTGAACTGATGATGATGCTAATCCGAACTGAAATTGAAAAATAAGTGAGTGGGTGTTGGACTTAATATAAGTCAATTGATTTTATACAAATAAATTTTAACATTTGTTCATTTATAAGACCACGTGTGTACGGATCCATAAGCTATAACTATGCTTTGATATGCTAAAAAAATGAGAATTAATAGAATATGACATATTAAGAATGCTTTGGATGTATGGATTGGATTTGTATTTAAAATTTAGATTTTAAATTTCATATTTTAAATCTATAATTTGAAATTTATAATTTATAAATCTCTTCTTAAAAAGTGTAAAGAATTTGAAATTTAAAAAAGAGAATTGAGATTTTAGATTAAAGATATGAATATAGTAGATTTGAAATAATTATATAAAAAAAAGTATTTAAAATATTAAATTTTTGTATTGATATACTCATTTCGTTTCACAATAACTGTCGTTTTAGAAAGAATTTTTTATTTCAAATTATTTGTCGTTTTAAAAGTTCAATGCAGCATTTATTAGTTTTTTTTTTTCAATTTTACCCTCATTCAAATTCCAATATTTCATATGTTTTTTTTCTTATTTGGTGAGAGAAAATAAGAGTATATTTGTCCATATTAATTAAAATTAAAACTATTTAATAGCTTTCTTAATATGTGTGTATACTCCTAAAACAATAGTTATTGTGAAATGGATGGAGTATTTCACTAAGTCTTTAAATCAAAATCAAATTCATTCAATTTAATGAAGCAAATAACATTAAGTGTATTTGGGCAATTAGGTTTAATCACTCACCGAACCAGCAGCCTACAAATCAAGAAAGCTTAATTGATAATTAATTAAGATAATTTAGGGGTTGACTATTGTGTTTATTGGCTGAATTTCATTGTCAATTCGGTTTACGGATAAATTAATCCCAGCCGGCGTTAAAATTGACAAAAAGCAGTATCCAAATTAGCAAAATCTAATTGATGCCCACGTTTGTCTTTGCCTAATTTAGGATAATACTTTTAACTTCTCTACGGTATTATCTTTGCGATTATTACAGAATTCTTAAGGCAACCATTATTAATTTATTATTAGTATGTAAAATAAAAAAACGATTATGAATTGAAAAATGGATTAAATTAATGTTATTAGGTTTTTTGATTTATTTTTAAAAAAGTGTTTTGATTTTAATTTTTTATTAAATTTGGTTACATCGACTTTCCTAGAAAAAAAATTTAAAATAACTGAATTAAATCAAATTATATATATATAAATTTGATCATTTTAATTTGATTTAATTTCTTTTAAAATTCGGTTGACTTCAACTTTATCTCTAAAAAAATTTCAATTACTTTTTTTATTTTATTTAATTTTATATAAAATCAAATTGCATTAAATTAACTATTGTGTTTAATTTTATGAAGAGGATTAACCATGTATAATTGAGATTATTATTGGTAATGATGATTTTAAGGATCGTCATGTGTTTGCCGGGACAAAGCACAACGGAAGAACTCTTAAGAATTTTTTATCTAAGAATTTTTTTTTCTTAAAGATTAATTATTAATAGTTCTGTTCTCAAAATAATAACTAAATATAAATACTTATAAGACAAAATAAAAGGAGTAAATTTATATATTTACTAAACAAATAAATTTGAAATATAATTTCCTAAATTTTTAGTATATCTAAATTTATAAATAATAAGGAATACATAATAAGGATAACTATTTTTTTTTTTTTTTCATAAACTTCTCCCACTCAATTTCCTCGTTAGAGAGAGTGCAGCCCACTCACTAATTTTTGAATAAAAATTAGACCTGTAAATATGTTTAAGCTAACCCTGTTTTTTTTTTTTTTTTTTGCCAAAGAGCTAACCCTGGTTAAGTCGACAAAATAACAGCAGAGCAAATAGGGGTGCAACTAGAAAAATAAAGTAGGGGGTGACAAAAAATATAGTAGTCCATTATTTTAGTATTGAGTGGTGGTGGTGGAGGACTGAGGTTTATTTTAAGGGGGACTAACACACAAAACATATATATATATATATATATATATATATATATATATATATATATATATATATATATATATAGTAGAATAATTTTTTTTTACTGCCCCCTTAGTCCATGATTGGCTTCGCCCTTGAGCAAATAAGCTCACACAGAATAAATAGATACTCATAAGACAAATGAGCTGGTTAAGTTGATCACATAACAACAGAGCAACTAAGTAGATACTCGTAAGCAAATGAGCTGCGACGCCAGAGCATGATTGTCCATTATCAAGCAGAGATGAAATAATGTAATAAAGACAGTTCTTCAAAATATTAAACATGCATGTCATAGGTGTCCCTCTCACATTTGATATTACAAATAAAAATACAAAGGTCAGAAAGTTAGCTCAACTAACTAAAGAAAAATGCTTTTATTAGATAAACAACTCTGTTTTTGTTGAATCACGTTGCAGCTTGCATGCCTATATATATGACCATGCATTGAAGGTTATATGTACACAACAAATTGCAAGAGGCACAAGCAATTTGAGAGCCAGAGAGAATTAGTTCTCTGAAAAAAAAAAATTAAGAGAGTGTTTTATGACCTTTTAAGAAATAATTCTTAAAAAAGAGAGTGATAAAATAGTGAGAAAAATACTTGGAGTATTCTTGAGCAACATTATAAATGTTACTATTTTGGTTAGATCTCAATTTAATTGTGTTATACTTCTAGAATTTATTGTCTAGAGAAGACTCTGTTGTACCTACTATTCGTAATAGTGAAAATATTTTATTCGAAATTTGTCCTGTAGACGTAGCCCAAAATTAAGGGTGAACCATGTTAAATTGCTGGTATTATTTTTGTTGATTGTTATTATTTCACATTTTGGTATCCGTGGGTCCAACAAGTGGTATCAGAATTATTGGTTTTAATTTTACTTGAAAATTAAAAGTATACTCTGTGGTTACAGTTTTAACTGATCTTCCATATTAGAAAAAATTTTCTTGAAAAATTATTACTGTGAATAGTACTCTGAGTTATTGTTCAAGCCCAGTTACTGTAGTAATCCAGTCCGTTACTGTAGCTATACAGTCCGTCACTATATCAGGGTACTATGCAAGGATATGATACTATTCACAGATACGGGTACTGTTTACATACTCTATTATTCACCTATACAGTTCATGTAGCAACTCAATAGTATTGAATCTATGGAGGCAAAAACAAGTAAAATGATCAACTTAAATGACACAAATTACCACATATGGAGAAATAAGATGAAAGATCTCCTATTTGTAATGAAATAGCATTTACCGGTGTTTACAATAAGTAAACCCGAAGATAAGTCAGAAGAAGAATGGGCATTTGAGCATGAGCAGGTGTGTGGTTTTATCCGACAGTTTGTTGAAGATAATGTCTACAACCACATCTGCAATGAGACTCACGCACGAACTTTGTAAAATAAGTTTAAGGAGCTGTATGCTTCCAAAACCGGCAATAATAAATTATTTTACTCGACAAAATTGATGTAAGTAAAATATAGAGAAGACACGTTTGTTGCAGATAACCTTAATGAAATGCAAGGGATCGTTGATCAGTTGTCGGGAATGTGCATAAAGTTTAACAATGAAGTGCTTGCTCTTATGGTGTTAGCTTCTCTACCAGAGTCATGGGAGACTTTGAAGATATTCATTACCAATTCAACACCTAACAGTATTGTAAATATGGAGGCTGTTAAAAGCGGTATTTTGAATGAAGAGATGAGACGGAGATCATAGAATTCAACCTCTTCATCACAACCAGATGTTCTGGTTACAGATTTCAAAGGGAGAAGCCAGTCTAGAGGTTCAAACTCCAGAGACAAGAGTAGAGGAAAGTCAAACAAATATGCTGATGTTAAGTGCCATCATTGCAAAAAGAAGGGGCATATCAAGAGATTATGCCGACAGTTCAAAAATAAGAAGAACAAAGGCAAGGAGAAAAACAAAACGATAGCAGTGATGATGAACAAACTATCACAATCAATGAATTTCACATTGTTCAAGATGAAGAACTTATCAATATTACATCCCAGGAAACTAGTTGGGTGATTGACAGTGGCGCTACCATACATGCTACACTATGAAGGGAATTATTCTCATCATACACACCAGGAGACTTCGATGTTGCTAAAATGGGAAATAACAGCTTTTCAAAAGTTGTTGGAAGAGGAGATGTTTGTTTAGAGAAGGAGAATGGCATAAGGCTAATCCTCAGAAATATGAGGCATATTCTAGATATGCGGCTAAATTTGATTTCAGTAGGTAGACTTGATAACGAAAGTTTTTGTAACACCTTCGTGAATGGTCGATGGAAACTCACTAAAGGTTCCTTGGTGGTGGTCAGAGGTAAAAAGTACTCATCACTATATGTGATGAATGCAAAGCTCTCCAGTGACAGTGTAAATGCTCTGGAGAAAGATGATGTTGTTGAGTTGTGGCATAGAAACTCGGTCACATGAGTAAGAAAGGGATGACCTATCTAGTCAGGAAGAATGTGCTACCTGGGATGAAGTAAGTGCATTTGAAAAAATGCGCAGATTGTTTGGCAGGAAAGCAAAACAGAGTTGCTTTCAAAAGTTTCGCTCCTTCCATAATGAAGAACGTGTTGGATCTGATACATTCATTTTTGTGTGGACCAATACCAAAGTCACTTGGTGGTGCTCAACACTTTGTGACTTTCATTGATGATCATTCTCGGAAGACATGGGTTTATACCTTGAAGAAAAAAGATCAGGTGTTAGATGTCTTCAAGCAGTTTCATGCCTCATTTGAGAGAAAAACTAGGAAGAAGTTGAAGTGCATCCGGACAGATAATGGTGGAGAGTACACTGGGCCATTTGATGCTTACTGTAAAGAGCATGGTAGTCAGCATCAAACAGTGCCTCCAAAGACATCACAATTGAATGGATTAGCTGAGAGGATGAACATAACTTTGATGGAGAGAGTCAGATGTTTACTCTCACATGCAAAGTTACCTAAGATATTTTAGGGTGAAGCTCTATATACAGCTGCATATGTGTTGAATCGCTTACCCTGTGTCCCTTTTAAGAATGATATTCTGGAGAAAGCTTGGTCAGAAAAGGATGTTTCCTATGGGAGATCTAAGATTTTGTGCATATTCTCAAATATGAGAGATCTAAGCTTGATGCTAAAACATGACAATGTATATTTGTTAGCTATGGTCAAGATCAATTTGGCTATAGATTTTATGATCCGGTTCAAAAGAAGCTTGTCAAGAGCCGTGATGTTGTGTTTGTTGAGAACCAGACCATTGAAGATATTAACAAGATGGTTAAGGATGTTCCTAACTCCAATGGTGACTCAACAGACTTGGAATTAGTTCCTCCAACAATGGTGCTGAGAGAAGTTGGAGATGAAATTCATGATGCTCAGCCTGAGATAAATGATGCTCCAACTGAAAAGGACTCGGATGATGACAATGATGATGAAGTTCATCATCAACCACCAGCACTTGTGGTTTCCCCAATTCCATTGAGGAGAAGTGATAGAATAAGACAACATTCTATTAGATATTTAGCAAATGAGTATGTATTACTCACTAATGGGGGAGAACCTGAGAACTTAGAAGAAGCTATGGATGATG